>JAGDQP010025954.1:0-11007 GCA_022664845.1 Lepisma saccharinum
CTCCGGCGACGATTTCCACCTCCATCCTCTCTCACAGAACTGGCCGAAACCCTGCACGAGGAATGGTGTAATATTCCAATTGCTACCATTCACGACCTCTATGCCTCCATCCCACCTCGCATCAAGGCTGTTCTGAAGGCGAAAGGTGGCCCGACACTATATTAATCTGGTAAGTTGCACTTTCGTGCAGGTGTTTCCATTATTCTGATAAGCATCTGTATATAGCATCCTAGTGGTGCGTATTACTTTTAAAGTATAAAAGAATTATGGCAGAACTAATCTACAAAATGATACGCTACAATCAGTTCATTCGTGTTCAGTATTTGATAATTTAAGCCTCTACCGTGTAACTTTACAGTATGGAAAAAGGAGATTCCTTACTTTAAGCCTGTAACTTTTTTTTTTACAATGGCAGCACATGAACGAGAACCAAGTTAAGTTCCGTATCTAAAAGGAGTTAGTTCAACCATCATTCTTAACATCACAACAATCTTAATTATCTAAACAAGGCGTAAAATATTATGATTAGTATGCAGGCATGGATTTATAAATGGGTTCCCCGGGCGCGCCAAGTATTAGGAGCGCAATTATTACTAACTACTACTAGACGTTGCGGGAGATTAGCACTGGTTGATGTGGTAATCATGGTAATCACATGACAGAACGTGACAAAACAGCGCCGGTCAGAACAGCGGGTAACAAAATACCTTTGGGCGCAACAGAGGGTGCCACAAAAGCGCCACTGTCAAACCAGCACTCGCGTCAAAAACAATACAAAAGAGTGTTTGAAATAAGTGCCGCGTGAAAAGAAAGCTAATCTAAATATAGTGCGACTAGCGATAGGAAGATAGGATTGCTATGGGGTCATTCTCGCGCAGGCGCATTATCGGTACTCCGTAAACAGTAAATATTATTGCTTAACTGTAAATAACACTGACAAGCTGCTGATAGAAATACTATCTTCCTGTCACAAGTCGCAAGTATAAAAATATTGCGTTTCGTGAAAAGCCAACCTCGGTCAGACCCAGTGACTTCTATCTAAAAGTGATACTGGACTGATAGATGCCATTAAAAAAAATATTTAACTTATGAAGGCTGGGAACGAAAGGAACAGTTATTCTCGATCGTGCATTTCCAGTCTATACCAATATTTACCAAACTTTCTGTTCTGTTTTTTACGCGTGTTATCTCTGTGTTGTCCGTTCAATTCTAATGATGTGTCATGTTCTGGCCTTCAAAAAGTAGTGAAGCTTCTATCAGTTTGCCTGAAACTAATGCTCCTACCGAACAAGTATTTTCACATATGAATGTTTTACAGACAAATGATAAAACCCCAGTCAATAAGATAGACTTAGATGAATCCTGTATGGATTTCTGCAAATTGTTCTATGAAAAGAAGGACCTAATGAAGATGTATTCACCCCAGAAGTGCCTCAATTAATTTCAGTTTGTTGATTTAAATGAAGTTTGTTGATTTAAATGAAGTTTGTTGATTTAAATGAAGTTTGTTAGTCGCAATTGAAATCTGTTCTTGCAATTATGATAGGCAAGTTGCTTTCTACTCATTGATTTGTTTATACTCTAATTATTCATGTCTAGTCTCTCCAAGTCAGAGAACATTTTACACTGGAAGTTATAACAACAGCAACAACAACCAACAAGAATGAAAAGGAGATTGAGAAGGTACTGCCTCTGCCATTAAACTAAGGTACCATCCTCGTATTTGCCTGGAAAGCAGTGAAAGTGAGAACCAGCTAAGGAAAACCAGTGAAAGTCTTAGTCATGATGGACGATTCCTGGATTCAATCTCAGATCTTCCTGACTATTGAGTCTGCATACTTCAGTGCCTCTACACTGCTGGGTCTTTCTCCGATTTATTTATTTATTTCAGGTCTCTTCCAATTCAGCCCGAAGGCTACTACCGAAAGGGTTGCCACCTGTCTGTTCAAGAAAATCGGAACAGGTTCTGGCACTGAGGGTCTGAAGGTAACAGTAGATACAAGGTCTGGGGGTACTTTCACGAAAATAAGTACCATTTAAAATTGTTTTAGGACTATTATATCCTCGACTTCTTTTGAAGTTAAAAATCACTACCGATTTAACTAAAATAAATTGTACTTGTCTTATTAATTTATTATTTATCCAAGACTTTCAGTCACATTTTGTTCTTCTCCATGACGTCAGGAAAACTGTATACATTAAACCATAAAAAATGGCGTTGTACTTAACTTCTTGAGAAGTTATAATATTAATTTTGAATTCAGCCTGTAGCTTTAAATAATTAAATTACCCGAAAGGTTTCTCGTATACATATGAACTTAAAAAACACTGAAAACAATTGTGTTTTCTTCCTTCAAATAAACAAGTGACAAACATGCAGAAGCATGTAATACTCAAACATAAAATGTTGCCCGGAAACTCAAGATATCGCGTGCCTTCTCGTAAGTGTAGTTTGATGCCTATACAAATAAAAATGTCAAATAATAAAATATTCTTTATGCTTCGATTCTGAACAGAGAAAATCGAGACAATTTACGTCCCGTCGAACATTGAATCGGGACGCGGAACAACAGACCGAAAATCGGGATGGGTGGCAACCCTGACTACCGAATTGTCATCAATGAACATAGGTTATTGAGGTTTGTCAAGTGGTGCTGGAGATGGCGGATTTAACAAATCTCCACGGATCTAGGGTTTCTTTGTTTCACTTCTCTTTCAGCTGCTTGTAATCTCTGTCTATGTATGTACTCGAAAGCAGGGATTCTGCCAGGATTTTCAGTTTTTTGGGGGGACGTGTAAAGTCAAAATTGGGATGGAGTAAGTACAGTTTTGCATGGTTTCTATCGATTTTTGACCGTAAAATTTTAAACTTGGGGGGTGCGCGTGAGTATTTGGGGTAATACCTCTCTCCCCACACACAAACACAGAAGTGTCTTTCAAAATTACTCCTCGAGCGTAATGAATTTCACTCTATACTGCCCGCAGATAACAATCGAAATAAAACTTTGGAGAAAAAGTTGATTGTCAAGGTTACTTAAAAAGCTGGCTGTTCTCCAAGAAAATCAAGCCCAGGGAAATCGTCATAGAGTCTTTAAGTTCTCGAGCAAATTAATGAAAATCGAGTATGAGGAAAAGACCAGGAAAATGGACTTTTCTTATGAAGTCGATTTTAACAAACCACTTTGAAACCAATCATCATGTTTTTAAGTTAAACTTTAGTATATATTTTCCTTTGTTATTTTCATGTATCATGCATATCGTCTCCAGAAGCCGAGGAACACAAAGTAGCATTCACAAAATTTAAAGAAAAAGGTTGAGGTAAATTTTTATATATAACTCAAAATACATGTGACCTGACATTGTCATATTTGGTACATGAACACATTAAGATCCACGGTTTCTTTACACAAAACATGATAGTTTTGTGTCTCATACATTTCAAGTTATATATAAAAGGTCAGCTCAAAACATCAAATGCCAAGTTGACGGATGAAATAAATAGAAGATGTAAAATGGGGTGGAGTTCGTTTGGAAGACTACACTTTATCTTCAAAAGCAAACTACCAATGTGTCTGAACCATAAAGTTTATAATCAATATGTCTTACCTGTGATGATGTGCGGCTGTGAAACTTGGACATTGAATGCGCAAACAACTCAAAGATTAAGCGTCACACAAAGAGCAATGGAGAGGTGCATGCTAGGAATAACTAGGAGGGACAGGAAACCAAATAAATTGTTTCACGCACAAACAAAGATATAATACAGACTGCGAAGAAAATGAAGTAGAGATGGTCCGGTCACATACCTAGACGAACAGTGGAAGATGGACGACAAATGTACTACATTGGATAGAGAAAAGAAACGACCGAGACGACATCCAAATACAAGATGGGTAGATGAAATGAAGCGTTTTTCAGGAGCTACATTTATGAGGATAGCAGCAGACCGAGATATGTGGAAAGAAAAGGGGGAGGAGGCCTTCATCCAGCAGTGGATAGAAAACGGCTGAATATGATGATGATATAAAAGGTTACCTCGATTTTTTATTCTCAATGCACTGTTTCTTTCAGGCATGCTTTCGGGGGGATTGCCCCCCGGAGGATTTCAACCGCTTCCCCGAAATAATTAATCTCAACACTTGTATTACTCATACGTATAATGAAACACGCATATAATAGCAAGTTCTATAAACATTGTTCATGTCATTTTGAGGTTAACTGAGAAAGTACGACATAATTGTTAACTAAATTATTGTTATTTCTTATTTGAGTACATTGGAGTTGATACACATAATTTATAATTTTCATTTTCACGAGCCCCCCCCTCCCCCACACACACAATGAAATATTCTGGAAGAAACACTGCATCAATGTCTATGGTATCCCTTTGTTGTACTCTTTGTGAGCGTCTGGACTCCTTAATTTAAGCGTATAGTGATAATTAGCTACGTGTAAATCTTGTGTACTCGGTTTGGAGGTTAGCAACAATAGCAAGAATCTACAATAAGAAAAAAGAAACAGGCTTTGGCCTTAAAGTCAAGTTAGGTTTCGGACAATCGAGACTTGTAAGCGAGCGAGTAACGGTGTAAAGTAGACAGTTAAGCAGTAAAGTTATGTTTATAGATGCTTTTTATATCTTGTTATGTTTATTGTGTAAATAACGTTATACCAGGATATCTGAACGCAGACTTAAGTCGAAAGACTAAACTGGGTTATAGATAATATATTGAAGCCAAATTTGCCCTGTAATACCCTTTCGGTGCGGAAAATATCAATACCCTTTCGGTGCGGAAAATATCAATACACTATACAGTGAGAATGCTAACTCAATATCAGTCACACCAGGCAAATGACGGAATGGTAATTCCAAAATAGGCCCTGGCCGATTACCTTCCAATGTCCTCTCCTCTATCCTATCTCGACCTGAGCCAGAATTGCCAAGAAAGGTCATACGCAAATGAAATTTAAGAGTCTACTGAGGAATCCTGATTGTCTCATAATTGAGATAACATTAGTTAGGAATTTCACGAATGTAATCTTGACTGAGATTTCTTTAGTTTATGTCAGTCTCACAAGTTGAATGTCGTGATGGTATCTTCCACAGGGTTGTATTCTACATTCGTGTTCACAGACTTTGAGAAAAGGTCTATGATTTTGAGGTACCGATATATATATATATATATACACAAATATACCCATAGCACACAGTTGAAACAAAAACTACAGTGGTGTGATATGACAACAGTTTTGTTCATAATTACCCCTGATTAATTTATTATTACATTTTTTTTCGTTGTTACACACAAGCAGGTTTTTTGAAACTTGATTTTGCAGACAAATTCACAAACACTCTGTACATGAGATCTTCTATTAAAAATTTGGCTCATCACCATACCTTTCCACTTATTTTGTGCGTACTTCAAGACCCTTCTGTAAGCACAGTTGTGTGCGTGGCTGAACGTGAGACGAAATGGTAATTTAAGTGAAGCGTTTACTGCGTTCATATACAGAGAATAATTGCTCTTTCTCTTCTGGTGCCTCGAGCCAGAACATAACTCTAAATACATAATCAGAAGCTATTCTGCATTGTGGACAATCTTTAGCAACGAGTTGAGGACTTTCTCGACTTCTCCAACGATGTAAACAGTTGAAACAAAAGCAATGATTACAATTTTGCAAGATTCCAAACCATCGTTCATTGGGATCTTTGGCTGTGACATTCTCCCAACAAATTCCACAAATTTTGTCTTTGGATTTCTCTACAGCCTCTGAGTAATAAAGATCATCTTGCAGATCTGTTATGCATTGATTCACATGCTTCTCCCTTTGATTTTGGTCATCTGGATTTAAACATTTCTGGACACAGTAATCGCACATCTCATAATCATTGTCATCCTGGATTTTGGGTGGTTTATCCTCTGTTTGTCCTGGAGGTTCCAAAATGTGATTTGGTATGTTAGTATACGGTACATTTTCTCCTCTATCGAACAGTCTTAACATACTGGGACCTGGATGCCCTCTTAGATTCACTGTTCGACTTACAGAAAGTGAATCCGAAGGAGTTCCAACAGAGAAACGAATCCGTTGATGTGGCAGGTTCCAAAACTCATTGTGGTTCAATCTGTAATTCATCCAGCGATGATCAAAACTAAGGTCAGATAGTGATGAGAGCAAACTGTCACTGCTAGAAGGTGAAAAGTATGACGTAGGATCATGTATCGATGAGAAACATAGATCAGAGAGATCACTGTGTGACGACGAACATGTGGACATGGATGGCCAGTCGCTGTTTATCTTGATGGTGACTGCTCCAGAATTCTGACTCTTCACAGATACTTTCCCGTTTCCTGATATGATGAAACCAGGTCTATCGCATCGAAGGTCTCCTCCTAAGAATGTTGGAAGGTGTTGTTTATACGCTCTGTTCTCACAATTAAAACCATTCAGATGAGTGCTTGTGGTGGAGGAAGGAATGACGGATACGCGAACTGCTCCATCCGACAGACATGTTGTTACGACTCCTTGTCTTCGTCCACAGCGATAGCCATCGAGTTCGAGATGAAGACTCATCTTGTAGAACTGTGAGAGAGGTGGATGGAAGAAGGAGGGTGTAAGTGAAAAGGTGGGATTTTAAATTCCGAAAAAATAAAATAAAAGTATTACTACATTACTTTGTTTTAGGGGTTTGCATAGTTACTGTAATAAATCTATGATTTTAAAAGACTTGTCCATTGTTGATAAATAAATTGTTAAAGACCTTTGGGGCTAGTATTATTGAATTTTAATTTATTATTGATATTTAGGCATCTGTGGCTCAGTTCGGGGATATAGAAGACAGAAGAATGCGGGAAGTAGTTGACCAGAGTCTATCCCGGTATTTGCTTGGAGTGACTGAGGAAAATGTATGGAAAAAGCTCAATCAAGTTTGCCGGCTGCTAATATCGAACCCAAGAGCTCCAGAATGCGAAGCCACTAGTGTTACCCACGAGACCAAGAGAGTAAAAAAACAAAACGAAAAAGAAACATGTCTATGACAAACGAGATGAGACAGAACTCCCTCGTAATATACTATGTACATCTTTTTGAGACGAGATATTTTCTTCATAAAACATTTTCGAAACGAGACAGACACAATCTCGTCTTGTGACAAACATTAGAAGCCAACAAGTATTTCAAATTTACTTAAGAACTTTTTCACATCTTTGACTCAGTCAGACCAGCTAGTATAATTGCAAACAAACACATTTTAACTTTTAGAATGGTAAGCGGAAAATCAATGACTACTTCCACATATTATTGTGGATTGTTTTCGTTGCGAACAAGAGAATAAAAAATGGAATTTCTTTTATACATAATATTATGATGGTTGCGAAAATTATATTAAGAACATATTTTAACAAACTGCAATTTAATTTACGTGCAAGATTTAATGTCGAAGAAGATGATTTTTTTTTATGTAAGCCTTCTGTTCTGCATGAGTTACGAATCATGGCGATCAGAAATTTGAAATTCTGGGCAAAGAGACCTTCAAATATCTCCACTAAAAGATTTATCTTCAAAATCTGAACAAGTTTATTTGGAAAATGCTAAGTAATGATGAGTCGCGTTTCAAATTTGCAGTATTGTTCTTGATTTGTTGTTGAGAAGTTAATAATTAATAATAGAAAGTACCAAGGCATCTACGTAAGATGAGGGCCCGTAAATTATTACTTTAGAAGAATGTGTTCATTACTATTGGTTCATTCCTACTTTATAAACTATGTATATAACCTTGTGTTCATACCAGTGGCGTCATTTCAGTTTTTGCTTTGTGGGAGCAAGATCATTTAGGAAAGACCTTATATGATATATCGCTTGGCGCATCCGACCTACTTCCAAGGGTAGCTTTTACTCTGCATATACGTAATCAGTGATTCTGTCAGACCTCCCCTGAGGGGGCGCTACCCACAAATCCTCGATAGTACCTATCAACTTATCAAAAATAGACAGAAACCGTGCTAAACTCCAGTTATATCCTTCCAATTTTGACTTCACACCTCCCTCTTAAACTGAAAACTCTGTCGGAAACCCTGTATGTAATTCTCTTGCATCTCTTCGCTGTTAGTAAAAATAAGTCACACTCATATCAGACAAAAATATTAAGAAAATTTTAATTGTTATTTTTTTGTAAAGTGTTATTTACAGCAGATGAAAGGCTCTAATGTATCAAAAGATAACGTCTTGGCTTCACTTTATCAATCATTCACAAGATCGTCAATATAAATTTTCTTAATATTTTTCCGCTCCACAGCCAAATCATCAACGAGGCGAATTGAGCATAGGAAATTGATGACGGAAGGAAGTTTTTCAGCCTCTTTGAACAAACAAATCATTCGTTAAGCGCAGTGGTGATCGGCAGTGACAAAATTTCCCAATGAGAAAATAAGAATAAATAGCCGATTAAAGCAGCCTTCTATACGGTGCACATATCACGTTGAGCTCAGTGTCTTGAAGTGGACATCACTAAACAATCCGGCTAGAGGCAGAAATCTTACATCCGCTGATACTGAGGCAGACTAGTAGAAGGAAGATACTATAAGTTCTCATCGAAACAGAAAAAGCAGCTTAACAGTCCACAAGAACTCAACCAACAAACTGACGACATTCTAAATGATGTCACAGACAAAGCAAACATTATGGCGGCAAAACTCTTATAATGATGTGATTCCACAACTTGAATAAAAATTGGATCTATACATCAAAATATGCACCAAAGAAACTATTTCTACACTCAACTCACGAAACTGGGAAAAGCAGAGCGAAGGCAATAGCACTGGGCTTCCTTTGAACAAAACAAAATTTCAGCCCTTATGGAGAATGAAAACTTATGAACAAAAATTAAAAATCAAAGTCCTCCCTTAAGACCACACGCATTTTGAGGACAACTAACGAAATTCTACTTCCGAAACGAGTAATACCCAACACTAACTCACCTTCGGAAATGAAATGTTCTCAAATCTAAACGAAAATTAGAACTTAACATTTCCTTACTTGGTAATTCTGACTTCCGCAATATATATATGAGATATGAAACAAAGACTCCCCACCAATATATATACATCCATTCCAACTAATATAATTATGTACATCAAGGGAAGAAGTATAAAAACGGATAGGGTTCAAATTGACCCGAAAGAACCTACCGCTTAAGCAATACACTGCCAACATTGATAAAACATGACTACTTGCTATATAGTCCAAACTAATTGATAGAAAGTTACAATACTCCAAACAAAAGGAATTGCTATTACAAAGAAATAAACAATAAATGCCTTGGTTTACGCTGCTGTTTACTACAGGCACTGAAACATAACAAGTGCGTGGAAAATTAACAAGGCACCGAGACATGCCCAAAGTAAAAACAAAACAAATTAATTATTTAGATAAAAGCAAAAGCTAGACATTCTCAATAGAACAAGCACAAATATCAGATGATCCCACACCACAAGCCTATCCTCGCACGCCAAGTTTGGGTATCTGTCCCCATGTTGTCACGGTTCACTACGTTCAGGAGCTTCCCCGCATACACAACCTCTCTCAAGGACGACAACTCACTATTCCTGAAGTATATCCTTGAAGAATATAACGATATAGGATAAATCGTGATTATATGTACTTTCAAACAAATAAGGTAATTTGGGGATATGAAATACAGCAGATGAGTGTACATTAAGTTTACACAATATGTACGTAATATTTGATAGAATTTGCTTAGTGTTGATATGAGAAGCGAACAATGTCAATAAAGCATGACAACCAAGTTTCTTTCAATAGTAATTGATTTACAATATAAAATACCCTGAAATGTCAATAGTAGACAAAGGATATCAAATCTAGGAACTTATATTCTTCCTATAATTCAAAATATTTCTTTAGTTCGCTAGAGGTTTATTAGTATTTTATTACAAACTAAACTATACCAAATAAACAGTCCATATGTCCTTAGTTAATTCCTTATGTTTGTCAGGGTGAAGATATAGGAAACAAATTGGTGTGGCAGTGAATGCATAAATAATTCCATCATTTGTCTGATAAGGCTGCAGGAAAACAAAGCAATAGGAAATTAGGATGAATGTATGAGGATTTTAACCACAGATAAACTATAGTTTGACATATATATGACATGGTTTGACCTTTCGCCACCAGATAGCGTGGAGGTAAAACCTAGAAAAGAGCACTCCGCGCCATCTGCAGATGAGAGACTAAACTTCTTGAAAGACTGAAAATAAAAGGCAGGATTTTCAAGACCTAGGGTGAAAATCTGGTATCGTTTATCTGTGCTTTAACTACAATCTTACTGATTACATTGATTATCTGCAGCATAAAGCATTAAATACTTGCTGTGTGAAAAAAAAATCATTTTGAAAAAAAAACGAAAAAGAATGATGTTTTTTATTGAAAAACTCTACAGAAAATAAGTTTTTTTACAACACTACATAGAACCCCACTGTTCTTGTACGTACCACTTTCTCCCAGTCAACGTTAGTCGGCCTAAAGATGTTCCGAGGAGTGTATAGGTCAGTACACCATATACTGTTCTTTGAAGATTGCAATGTTGATTTTGATGAACAGGAGCGTCTTGAGGTGGAAATAAGCTCTTGATGGATTTTCATTTCGTGAATAAATCTTTCTTATGTCGTTATTCTTCTCTATTTAAGTGATAGGTCTAGGTTTGTACAGAACTCTGGTAAATTTTTCCCAAAACAGGAAGTCCTGGAGAACTTGCAGGCAGAATTTTGAAGAGTTTCACACAAGGGAGCATGAAAGTCGATTTAATTTCAAGGAAGGGTTTCAAGTTCTAAGTAGATCTTGTTGCTACAGAACTGTAATATTATGTTTCTTTTTTTCTTTTTTTTATAAAAAAAAATGATGGCCGAAGTTTCACCCCAATTTTAATTTATTTCTCTTCGTTTGGTTGAGAGAAACAATCAAGATAGTTGGCCGTGGGGTTGCAATAAGGGTGCCCAT
>JAGDQP010025954.1:11017-24651 GCA_022664845.1 Lepisma saccharinum
GAAACAATCAAGATAGTTGGCCGTGGGGTTGCAATAAGGGTGCCCATGAAACAATCAAGATAGTTGGCCGTGGGGTTGCAATAAGGGTGCCCATTCATTGTAGATATGAAGTCTGTGACGTTACCGCTGGGACCACGAGGGTTTGGTCAAAAACTATTCCAGCAAGGATGACAAAAACATCGATTATCAATAGTTTTACAACTTTTCAGTATAGTGTCTGTGATAATATGGAGACATAATCTGAAATCAGCTCCTTCCTGATTAGTTGCTGTCATTTTTTTAAATGTATTTTCAAACACGACGATTCTTCCGTGTGTTACATAGTGTAGAGCAGGGTTTCTCAACGTGGGGGTCGCGAAGGAAGATGAAATGTTAATTTAACTAGGGTTTTGTAGATTATACTAATAAATTTGAAAGAAGGATACTTCATTTTGCTTGTTGTTTATTTATAATTATTTAAGATAATATAATTTATTGAAGTTTTTGAATAATATAATTAGGATATTTATTATCAAATACAGAAAATCAACTGTTATGTCTTTTATAATGTCATATTTTTGTTGATTACTATATACAACTAAGTTTGCAGTTGGTACATCTCTGTACACAATATAATACACCGGGACTGCTCCATTTTAAGCACTTTATGCTCCTTGTACTCTTAATATTTTATGTAATTTCATTTTTTTTTTTTTTAATTCTTGCTTCATGTTTGATAGACTACGTTAACATATGTTAGTTAGGGTTAAAGTAGGTTAAGTTACATTACATCATATGTGAAAAATGTTAAAGAGTACAAGGGCCATGAAGTGCCTACAATCGAGTAGCTCCAAGAATGCATCTTGCGACGAAAGCTGAACACTGTAATTCCAAGAATTTCTGTCTCGTTTTAAATTTTAACAAAGATCTTTCACGAATATCAATTAAAAGTTTTGTTAACAAGTACATTTATTGATTACTGTATACAATAAGAGTAACTCGATGTAAATATTTGCGAATATAGTGGCTGCCAAGGTTGTGAAAATCTCTGTTATGTTACTGCCCTAAACATCTGTGATTTCTTTTATGAAGGAGAGAAGTTGCTTAGATATTATTTAAAGAAAGATCTTTTGACATTTATTCGAGGTGTTTGTATCTTCTTTTATTTACCCCGAGTGCATTCGAAACATAGGCACTTTCCACAAGCAAGGTTGTTGTGAATATTGTCAAAGCAAACATAATCTGCGACTTCATTGCAAAGCTTGCATTTGTTGCCTTGAGCCATTTGCTTAGAGATGTTATGTTGTACAGATGGCTTCACATTTAATGGTACACCATGCATACCTCGATGTAGATATTGTTCACGAAGAGTTATACCACAGTTGCAGCATGTCGGATTACTGTGAACGGAACCTGTTTGCTTCTGCGTGTCGCATTTTCCACACACGCCACCAGAACCTTTCCTTTGCGAATTATTGCAAATATTTTTGGGTAATGTACCTTGCTTATTATTTATTTTTGTACATGGCGATGATGTTATATTGGTTGAACGTGTAGGATGCAAGTGTGCCCCTGAGCAAGTAGTGTTGTTTTGTTGTCTCTTTTGTAAATTAAGTGAAACTTTACTGTTGCGTTGACCTTTCACAGTTGTTGAGTGCGATGAATCAGAGACATTTTCGAATACTACTTCATAATATTGCTGGTTCTTTTCCGATTTTCTAGTCTGTAGAGTTTTCTCGACTGACTTCGTTTTTTCTAGATGTGTCTTGCGTTTCACAGAGCTGATTGTAGTTGAAACTTTAACTCCAGGTGAGGTCTCGATGGTTGTACAACTTGGTTGTAGGGCATCAGTTAAGGAACCACATTCCGATGGGACAAATGAACTTGATATTTGATTTTCAACATCGCTTACAAAATCATCTTCCATTTCAGGACATACTTCATTATACTCACAAACATCTGGTTTCTCTTCTTGTTCACTTACCACTGGTTTCTTGCACCTACTTGCTCTCACAGTGTTGTCTAAAGTTAAACGCTTTTTATCTGAAGCTGCTTTGAAATGGAAATTCAATTTATTAACTGGTATATTTGTATCAAAGAAATCATCTGTAGTATTTTCTGTTGATGGACTAGCGTTGATGGGAATGTTAGACTGAATGTAAAATGACTTATTCGAAGTGATTCCTTTTACCATTTTAACAGTAGATAATCGATTCAGTGAATCACTCTCACTTCTGGATCTCTGTTCTTTATTTTCTATAGGTCTAACAGATCTCGTTCGGAGACGCGGACAATGTGTAATCTTTACGTGACTTGACCCTTGTGTTATTTCAGTATCATTTCCATTGGATTGTTCTTCCAGACTACTTATACTTTGATTCAAATCATTCACCTCTACATCTGATTTACCATAATTGATAATAGTGATTGATTTGATTGGATTCTTGCTTTGATTCTTTTCCGTAGAATAATTTTGATCGTTGAGTTGCGCTGGAGGATCTCTTGGTTGCTGTCTCGTGACGCTTTGCACTCGTGAACGTTGTCTTCTGTTCGCAAAATTCGGTGGAGGTACTTGCGAATGTTCATTCATAGTCAGAGCTACTCGATCAAGAACAATACTTTCGTCCATCTCTGCATCGTCATCCATTTCGCTAGATAAATAAAATGATGCACAGAGAAATGCAATGAAACTGCTTGATAATAAGATTGAAAGCATTTCCTTATTATTGCATCTTTTAGAACCAAACGGCCTTTCTTCTTCGTCGGTCTCAAAATCATCCATGTATTCGGTCGGAATTGGAGTGGTATAATAAGGCTTCCAGCACCTATTTGGTGGTTTCTCAGCTAGAACACCATTTGGGTGATATGGACGTTCCATTGCAGGATTTACGCTACCTTCTGTGTACTCTGAATATCGACGATACGTGTTACTATTAACATTTGGTCTCGAATTACGATAATACATATCAGAATGTGTATCCGACGGGCTATAATTAATACCCAAATTATTATTGGAACCATGAAAAACGTTACTGGAATTTCTAACACGTTCTCTAGCATAGTTATTATTAACAGCTGGAGCATATCCAGAACCTGGAAATCCAGGTGTCATAACTGGGTATAAATAATACCGTTGCATCTGGCCATTCTTGTATTCATACATATATCCTGATTCTGGTGATCCAGATGACGAATTAGGTGAACCAGTTGGTGTAGCCTGTTCATTCTGGTATGGTGGATTTGGTGCTCCTGACGCTGTATTCGATGAAGGCATTGGCCTTGGCTGTTCATTCTGATACATTGGATTAGTCGTGGTTTGTCCGTAGTATCCTATATTATTATTACTGTTGTTGTTGTTTTTTCCTCTACGGAAAGGTGCTTGCGAAAAGGGTCCATCAGCTCCTAGGGGAACTGCATAAAAATAGTCCCGAGTTGGTACAGACTGTCCATTGCATATATAAGCATAATCATTAGCAAAGTTTCTTTGTAAAACATACGGTACGTTTGACCACAGATAGTTAGGCGCATGACGATCCACAACGGGTGTGAAGTCATCTGGATTTAAAAGGAAAACATCTCTCGGTCTATCGTCTCTTGCTGGCAGATCATCACCAGAATTTACTTCATTTGGAGGTCTATAGCTGGAACTTGAGTTCATATTTTCGTTCTCAAATCGAGACATACCTGAGCTAGTATTATCTGACGAAAGTGGACGAATTTCAACGTAATAATCACTGTTTACCACAGATCTATCGACTTCTTCCGAATAAGAAGTGGTCCTCTCTTGCTGATAATTAGCATTGGTATTGTTCAGTGAGTCAGATTGAAATTGGTTATTTGAACCTAAGTTATTCGTCAGTAGATGTTGTTGTAATTGCAAAACTGTTGGATTCTGAGTTGTTCTATTAGGACTGCAGACAGACGCACTTCGACTTTTGGACAAGGGAGAACCTGGCCGGCGTTTGGGGATCTTCTGTTGAGGATCAGTCGGAAGCGATGCTGTTAATTTGAGGCTTGAAGCTTTGGAAAATGTAGACAAACTTCCTCGTCCACGCTGCATTGTTAGGCCATTAAACGATAAATGTCACTGCATAAATCTTCGAAATCTTAAAATGCAACAGATCTCTCCGTTCATGGTACATTACCGAAATATCTTAAACATATTGACTTTTGTTTTATAGCATTAATTCGTAACTTTACATTCTAGTATTTTACCATTTTGTTACTTGTTTTGTTGTGTTAGATTTTGAGAGATCTTCGTTGAAGTTTGACTTCAACATATTGTCAAAATTAAGAGGAAAATTAGCTATATTATTTTTCTAACATGTAACATGAAAGTTGCCATTTTTTGTCATTTTTCGCTTTGTTGTTATGGAAGTTTAAACTAATATTCATTGTTATTAAGATTGCCTGACAGAAATTAAATGAAATAAAATACATTCTTTGAAAGTTATCTGTGTGTGAAGTAGAATGAGTAACGCCATGAATTACTAGGATAGATTTGTAATGTTGTTACAAGTAATATATTATTCTGCATACTATGAATGATTTGACAAGCATTTAACCAAAGTACAGGTATTTATTAGTTATGGAAAGTTGTCAAATAACATTGTACACACAAATTAATGTCATATAAAATATCCAACTTAAATTTTCATGCCAGGAAGAACAAACGGTCATGTATTTCTTTAAAAGACACACTAAATTAACAAAGTGACAATTGTAACGATTTCCTGGGTTTCTCATGTGGACCTTTGAAAACCATACACAAGTATGTTCTTTCAAATCTTCTATAATTTGTATCTATAGAAATACTGATGTTATTCAACACGATTTTAATACCGGGCAGTGGTACGAAAATAATTAGCACTCTTACGTGCAACTTAAACACCGAGAACTTGGTGTTACGAGCTAACACAAATATGTGGTATAGTTTTAACTCATAATCGCTGTCAATCTGTGTTAAATTCGGTGCCGTGTCGCCGTTTATGGTGACAATTGGAACAAAACTGAAATGTCATACAAGAGAGAACACTGGTGTTGAAAGGGCTCCGTGCTAAATCACCAAAGAAGTCACAGACGTATATTTTCTTTTCTGACGGTATTGGCAAATATATGTCATACATGCCACATTCGATATTAGGTTTTGAAAAAAAGCATGCGTATGCAAAAGAAAAAACTGTTACTGAGGTTTTCCATTTCTTTGAAAGTAGCTTTTTCTCTCACGCGTATCAATTTATGTAGTACATTGACTAGTGATGTTTCTTCCGCTATAATTAATTCCTCAGGGATATTCTCGATGTGCAAATATTTGTTATATTGTTGAGGTAGGAATGTCTAACTTTGAGGTAGCAGTTGTAGATCCTCCACTGCTCCCGAGGCAGGCACAGTGGAATGCAAGACTTCAGAAAGACATTCCGCAAAGTCCGAGAGTTTGAATAAATAACGGTGGCACGTGGCCACTGCACTCTCAGATACGTCCACATGTCAGAGTCACTCATTAAAGGTTAATGAGTGAGCGTCACATTTAGTAGGCCAGCAAACCAATTGCGTCTACAGCCCTCTGAGAAACCACCATCTCGTCGACGGCTAGGAGGCTCTTGGTTCAAGTTCCGTGTCTGGGTTCCTTCATTTTGGGTAAGTGAGACTCTGAGTGCTATGGTTGACGTTACTTTTGAGATGGTGAGTTCTATATGTCAATCTCTCCTTCAATAAACAATGTAACATTGGGTCAATAAACCTCCTTTTTTGTAGAACGGCGTATATCACTCAAATGTCCATCCTAGTACTTGTCAACCTCTATATGTCTACCTAAGCTACGCGACAAACTCCCAAGGGTATCCATCCTCACGGTTGCCATTTGTAGGATTTTAAGGTTCCACCAGACAACCACCGGGCTGGTACCCACCTCCTACGACCTCGGTTAATTGGAGGTAACAATATAGATGAATGCAGAAGAAAGTTAAATTAATTTAAATATTATCTGATGAGTAGACATTGTAATGGATAAAAAGTATGATGATAATTTATTATTCATTCGTACTTATATATCGTTACTAATATCAGAGTCATAAATAACTAATTAGAAATTGAACGGATGTTCATGCATGTGTAGAAGTAAGGTTCATTGCTATTGGGATGGATTTCAGATAATATCCGGCGAATAATCTAAGCTAAATAACAATTTAACGTAGCCAAGCTTTGGTCATTGCCTGTTAAAATAAGCGAAACTCATTGTAATTTATTAAGCAGTGTGCGCGGAATCAGCAGGTTTTTGAACTAACCACACAAAGAAGATTAACAATATTGAAGCGAAAAGTGTTTAGATTTTAATTTCTTATGGAAACTATTGGTATATTGCGGGTAGATTATTGCTTACAGAATATGTCTGCATACATGAAAAAGTAGTAGGAAATAATAAATATTCGCCTGATCAATACAAAACCTTAATGAAGGCTTGTGGAAGTTCTGCTAAGTAGTTAAGTAATGAAGAACCAGAAACACATAAAAATTTAATCTCAGTTTATAATATAGAACTTTCCAGTTCAGACTTAAGCGAAATATGAACGTGTGTACATTTAAATTTCTTATTGCTCTTGATATTAAGTGTACATTTTCCAAACCTTAATAAAAGGAAGTTATTTATAACCCCCTTGCTTGAATGTTACGTTACAATAGATTGGAACGACACTATAAACATGTTCAAGAAGGAGGCAGGTAACCCCATCCAAGAAAAAACATTAGTTGTATTCGAACAATTTCTGAGTGATTCAGTTTTTGTTGTAACTGGTGTACACTACATTGCTTAAAAGATAAGGAAAACAACGTAATAAATACTGTAGATGATCGTTCATTTTGTTTATTTGTATCATTTACACACACTTCATCTGATGACAAGGATATATTTGATTACAAAGATGAATATTTCAACATATACAAACGTTCCATGTTTCTGAATAATATTGAATCAAGATGAATGAATGGAAATATAATGTGGTAATACAAACTATAAGTTAAGAATAAATTTAAATGAATTAATATTAACTTTTAGAACATAATAATTAGAAGCAAATACACAGATCATGTTACAAAATTAGTGACAGTTACCTGCTTTTCAACGTATTTCAAACACTCGACATACCTTTTGACAATACATAACGTCATGTGCAAACACTGATATAATTTTTCGAGACATTAACGTAGATCTTTGTGATTTGATACTTACAGGAAATTCATGAAGAGAACCAATCAAAATATCTCTTTGATATACATATCAAAGTTTTCAACCAAACTTAACTTGTTTATCTTAATGGGTAATATTTTCTAATATTGGGAAAACGAAACTTGTTTCAGTAGCTAAAGCTCTCCTTGTATTATTCGTTTACAAAAAACACAAGTGTAAAAGAAAATCGAAACTCATAAAGACATGTGAATAGTATGCATAAATTCAACCCTTACTGACGCCACTATTCGAAGTGAACTGTCCATGCCTCATTTCAGTTAACAGTAAAGGAATGTTGTGATAGTACCATTTGCCTATAAGTTAGAAATGGTGTGACAATAATAAAATTTAAAGTCAAACACAGTACGAAACCTAAAACGAGATTCAACAATTACATACGATGACTAGCTAACAGAATAAACAAAATCATCTAAGTACTCACAAGGGAAGTTGGGTTCGAACAAGGGGCAGACAGCCGCTGCAATGGCTCCCGCAGTTTCAGTTTGAAGAGGCATTTATTACTCAAAATTATCTACATGAACATACCTGCTAGTGCTGACAAAGACTGCAAAGCCACAATACCGTGTAATAAATAGTTCCTGTATTTGGCTTGACAAATGTAAGTGAGGGTTTTGCACAAAGTGAGTAAAACAGAAGGGAGAATCACAACAGGCACACAGGACAAAAGACACATCAGGACAACCTTCAAAAGGACACGCCAAAAATGATACTAATCTCACAAAAATCTGAATTTCGGGGCTGTGCTTCGGACTTTCCTACCCGTAATTGTCATCAACTTCAAGAGTGTAAAATAAAGTGGCACTTGACACTGTGTCCATGGAATGTGATTTTGAGGATTGCTCTGTATGTCTATTTTGATTCTCCCTTCTGTTTTACTCACTCTGTAGTAAAACCTAACTTGCATTTGTGATGGCAAGTACTGGCCTATATCTTCTAAACTATTTGTTATACGGTATTGTGGCTTTGCAGTTTTTGTCAGCACTGTCAGGTATGTCCATGTATATATTTTGAGTAATAAATCCCTGTTGGAACCGAACCGAGCCGGGAGTCGTTGCAGCGGCTGCCCCGGCTTTCTTCCACTTGCTCCAAACTTTAACGACCTCTAGCGAACAAACGAGTCCTTACACGGTCGAATTACTTTGCAGGCATTATTAGCATCGGAGTACGAATACATATACGAAGTCTTATCAAATAATTCATGTTAGAACCCAAATACTTCCCACGTCAGAGGTAATGGCAGATTAAAAACTAAATTTCACAGAACATTTGATTCATGTAAAACTACACTAAAATTCTAAGGAGTCTAAGGAAGCTATTTAATAGAATACCGAGGGCAACTCCGATAAGATTCTCAAAACTTTACAGAAACATTTCAGGGAAGGCATTGAACGTAATTATGGGGAAAAGACCCGTTTATTTAGAAGTTATGAGAAAAATGGAGCCATGTATTGGTTGAGGAAAGAAACCTCAGTAAGAATATCGGAAATTACTGGCAAAGTAGACACTACTAAAGAGGAAATTGTAGAAAAATACTAAACACTTAAGATAATCATAATTCGAGTAACAAAGGAACATGAAAACTGATTCCAAGTATTCATATGAGAGATTAAGATGGAGAAAATTTGATCCGAGGTAGTCAGTGGTGCATTTTCTCTCCGGGTAAGGTCCCTACAGAGAAAACCCACCTCTTATATAACAGTCACCTGAGAATGTGAGTGTGGGCAAGGAGTGTCACCTGAACACATAGTCCTGGAGTACCGAAAGACCGAGGATATCGCAGGAGAGATCCAATTGATAGGTGAATATTAATGTTAGGAAGAGTCTGCTCGTATAATGGGCAGAAGTTCTTGCAAACTAAAGGAAGCAATAAATGAGCGAAGGACGGAGGATGAAGAATATAATAAAAGCTGTAAAATAAAGCTTCGTGTTATTCTGGTCATGTCGTTTTGAATCGCCATTCTTCGTGTTGTGTTAATCGTAGTGATGAAAAACTGTGAACCGAGATGGCTGCTAGAGTGAATGAATCTTGGATTTCCCTATCAACCAGAACCGGTAAGGAAGGACGCTTTAGAGCACCGTAGAGAAAACGAAGTGAATGAATCTGAGTGAAATGAATGTATAGTAAGAAGTGTGTTGTGAAGAGGAAAACCTGTAAGGAAGCAACCAGTGCTATCTACCTGAGAAACCTGCTGCACCCGAGGTGAAGAATATCCAGGTCAAGGGGTGAACACGGTTTAGAAACGCCGATAGCGCCAGTTGGATTATGAATACTTGAATTATTTTTATGTAAAAGTGTGTTGAAACTTACTGTTGTAGATAGAATTTCTTAAGAAACAAACTGCATATCCACAGATTATAAGAATTATCAGAATTGAAAGTTTGGAAAAAAGTTTTATACGTCAGGGTAACATACATAGACCAGAGAAAGAAATAGGAATATGGCTCTTTAAGGCAGGAAAAGTTATATTTTTCTTCTTTCTTACCAAATTAAAGGTCTAGATCATGTGTTGAATTTCTCCTGCCGAAATAAATATGGGTGACCTTTGACAGTCATATTAATTAATCATTGATTAATTAGTAGGTATTGAATCATAAGATTAGCGTGTGAATAATGATTATTTAGATAATCCCTACAGTTATTAATATTAATCTAGTAAAATTAAATTTCGGTCAGTTTTTTTGCAGAATACGAAACTGTCTCAATTACAGATGACGGAGAGAACTTGCTTTTCCTGTTAGAAGGGAACCTTTAGATGTTACCCTTTCTATTCCTAAAAAAATATTAGGTATGACTAGAAACACTTGTTTTCTGAGAACTTGTATATCCGGTGCCCCCACTAGATCTGTAATTGTATCTTCAGAACGGAAGGAAAGATGTGGAAAGGTAATACAATCGTATAGCTTATAGGTTTATTTGGAAATGAAATGCTCACATGCAAGTGAAAGAAATGAATGTACGTGTAAAATAGGCATGGTTAAACTCATTCAAAAATCAGAAATAAAATAAGAGACTTGGAACAAATAATCCAATATTCTCCCCACAACAAATTATTAGTGAGAGAGAATTTTTAGTTGGGGTGGGTCGTTTCCCCTGCTTCACCCTCACGATGTTGCATCCTGCTTGTTTGTATATTCTGAAAGTTTCATAACTAGAATAACATACAACATTTCAACGCATAATAATAACACCATGTATAAAATTGTGTAATCGAATCCAACTCAAGATCAGTGAGACTACACAAACGCCTATAGCCTAATTATTTCAACTCTAGTACCTCATTCATTTGTTTGTGACGACACGTACGAGAGCACGAATGAAAAAAAAAAGCTTCAAAGAAGTTGCATGCAATAATCAATTAATCTAAAACTTTGTTTCGATCTACATTAAAATTAATTTTGAAACAACGATTTTTGTAGCATTTTCAAGGACAAAATGGAATCATCTCAATATACTGTAAAACTTACTATTCTTTACCATTCTGCAGTAGTGTCTCAATATAGAATGCCCTATTAAAGCGCGGTCATTCTCGCGCAGGCGCATTACGTCTTAAATAGCACTGACAAGCGGCTGGTTTGCAATTGAAAATTTGGAGCGTCTTGGTAGCATGTCGGAAAGCTAATCCGAAAACCAGGAATCGAATCCTGGCGTTGTTATGTTTGTTTTGTTTTAACTTTTCTCTTTTATATATATACCCGCATTAGGAAATTTAATAAAATTAGTAATCAAGGGAACGTGGAGGTTAGGTAAGTTAGGTACACGCGATTACATCGTGTTTTTTTTTAGACTTTCGAAAATAGGACTTTCTACGTTGAGACGCTAGTCCATTTTGCTATCTATTTTGTGTTCTAAATTATCTATTATGTACTCATTAATAGCTAATTAGGACACCTTGGCAGGGAAGCAATATTATATATGTCCATTAATACGATTACAGTTCTGTCCATTTCCTTAAAATCTTAGTCTGAAATTCACATATCTCTACGCGCTGGATATTTGGTGATGTGTGATCTTTCACTGGGTTCTCAACTGATACAATACAAGGAATGAAAATTATAATGGGTAGAGAAAAGTCTTTGTTATCTCGTAGTTCTGTCTATTTTCATCTACTTGATTATTACTAGTATTCCCACCAATACAGCAAAAAGTGGAAAACTAAATATTTCTGGCATTACTCCTCTGTTAGGAATAAAATCTTTGTAGTAGTATAAATCCACAAATAATTGTGCGTTACCATTGCAATCGCAATTTTGTTTGCCAAAAATTATGCCAGCAAGTTTATTCTCACAGAATAAAGGACTTCCACGATCACACTGAAAAGAAAGAAGAAAAAGAAGCAAATTTTATGTTTAGTAAAACAAAGTACAATTTAATCAATTTGATATTACTGTATAAGCATTCTACACTTTTATCTATCTATCTACTACCTATATATCTACATCTATCTATATCTACACTACCGGCCAAAAGTATTGCATCACCATTGGTTTCATTAGAAAACGAAATAATTTCACACGATTATCAACACGAACAGAAAACTTTTATTTTCCATACAGAAATACAAGTATGTAACATAAAACCAACACACAACATTCTTAATTTGAAGAGAAGTCGTTCAGATTTTTTATTCTTTAAAATATCGACTCTTAGCTTTCAATACAGCACCACAGAACCTAGACATCCTCGCCAGGAATTTATTTAATTTATGTGCTTCAATTTCATTCCAGCATTTTTGCAAATATTCCTACACCTGTGTTTTATTGACTGATTTCAGTTTCGGAACGTTTCTCTCTAACTCAGCCCATAATAACTCTATTGGATTTAAGTCAGGGCTTTGAGGTGGCCATCGCATGTTGACCAGTGCTTTTCCTTGTTTTTAGTTTCTAAATAATTATTACAGAATTTAGACATGTGCTTCGGTCAGTGCCTTGCTGAAAATCAAACCCTCGACCTACAAGTCTTTTGCCACTGGGTATAGCATGTCTCCGCAAGTTACGATGATAATCTTCTTTTTTACATTTTACTCTCAATTTTTAATAAATCACCAATTTTTTTTACCCTCAAAACAGCCCCATACCATCACCGATCCACCACAATGTTTTACAGTTAGATTAATGCATTGTTCTATCACACGTTCTCCAGGAAGACGACGAGCAAATTTTCTGCGTTTATCTCCAAAAATATCGAATTTGCTTTCATCACTAAAACGCACTTTATACCACTGTTCTAACGACCAATTCTCATGTTCTTTAGCCCATTGTAATCTTTTAATTTTAATTTGTTTTCTCAGGGGTGTTTTCCTGGCTGAGAGCATCTCTTTAAACTGTGTTCTGGAAGTCGGCGTTTCACTTTAGTAATAGATACGGCTGTTTCTCGAGTGGAGTTAATTTGTTCTTGAGTTTCTGAATCTGTGTGTTCATTGACGTTTGCTCGTGAAAACCATAAGTTTATCTTCGTTCTTTGAAGTTACTCGTGGTCTTCCAGAACGTTGGGGGATTAGAATTTGACCGAGTCTTGTTGAAACGTTGAATAGTGCGAACAGCAGTAGATTAATATATTTTCACTCGTTTTGTGATCTGTCGCGTAGAAAACTTTCAATTGTATAATTCAACAATACTGCATGTCTTTCGTTTCTAATTTCGCGGATTTTGGACGTACCTATAATATGGTTGATAGAAACGATGAATAAGTTGGTGTTTCTTCACTTAAAACCGGAATCTCTCCACTCATGGGTATTTACAGGTACACTGTTCAGTGAAAGGCACAAATAATAGAAAATTAATACTCATAAGTATAATTTCAAGTTGTTTCTTATTGTCAATGGCACTTTACTTTGTATATCAACATGCACGGCAGTGCATGAGCCAAGTTCTTCACGTCAGAAAACGTTAGCACTGCCAGAAGCATGTTATACAGGAACAAGAGTTTATGGCAAAATCGACGATTTGGGGGTCCCGTAAGAAAAAAGATGTTAAAGATAGGAATATGAGCTTTTGCCGTTAAGGAGATATGGTAAATATGTGCAGATGTACAAAATTTCATATTCGTATCTCAAACTATGTTCTAGTTGTGGACCCCTGAAATTGCACATTTTAGGCTAACTGACTCACTCACTCACTCACTCACTCACTGACTGACTCACTCACTCACTCACTCATCATATTGTTTAGGGTGTTTGGAGTAAGCTAGAAACATGAAATTTGGTACGAAGGTAGAGGATGATAAGTAGATAAAGGAAAAATTCCGACATTTTGAAAAGGTCGCCATCTTGGATTCAAAATGGCCGCCAAACCTAAAATTTCAAAGAATACACAGCCTAAACGGCTAAAGATAGAACAGTGAAATTTGGTATGAAACTACATCATTGGTAGCAAATTAAGAAAACTTTTTAAAAATTTGAAAAAGTCGCCAACT
>JAGDQP010025955.1:0-19939 GCA_022664845.1 Lepisma saccharinum
TGTAGATTTGTATAGAGCACACATACATACATACATACATTCATTCAATTTCATTTATATAGATAATATTTGTATGTCTCTTTTCTAACTGACGTAAGTTATTAACATTTCATGTTACATTGGTGTTGACTCTTATTTAAACATTCTTTTCTACTTAAGTTTCTTAATCAACATTAACAATGGATCGTTCAAGCTCATAATGAATATTTTATTCAAATTATTTTCTACGTGCGTATTGATTGTTTGTACGTGCAAGAAGGTAAAAAAAAACCTGTTCATTACAGGACAACACAAACAACACTATAATAATAAAACGATATGTAAAGGAGAATTTTGGGACAGCTTCATACACAGGCTGTAATAATTCAATCAACTAACTTTTCGTGTGAATACCTAACACCAATAAAGACAAACAGCTAGCCATCTTGATAATTTGTCAAATTCCACTTAGCTTTCAAGATAAAAGGTTGCAACTTGCAGCTGGAAATCGATGCTACAATAATAAATGAAATAAATAGATCTCGATAAATCATAAGGGATGCGTTGTTGTAAAATTACATTTCTGGGAGTTAATTTTGTATTAATATAGTAGATATTGGCAGTTACAATGCTATATCATCAGGCTCACAGTGTTTTCAACATAATATATAAAGTTTCATTTTTTTCCTTCAAAGTGAGTCAGTCAGTCTATTGGCTATTTCGTATTCTCCTAGTCAAATTAAACATCATAGCTGAAGTACAAAGTACAGTGCTGTAAATTCTGAATATTTTAGGAGGTCCGACGTTGAAAATCACCTCGTATATTAGCCATAGTTTGCAACGCTGCATATTATGCTTCATAGGCACCTATAAACCTACGCAGTGCTATTTGAAAAAGGAATAAAATATTATCAGTTGGCAACACTGCCAATACGATAAAAGTACATTGTAACGTAATTTTATTTTCAATACATGGTTTGTGATTTATCGAGGATCACTCGTATTATTTACAATTGTAAGAAGTAAATTTTGGCTCCAAGTTGGAAACCTTGTACCTTAAAAACTAAGCGGAACTTAAACGATTATAATCCTTTTATTTTCTTATTTGGTATCAGGAATTTACGTGCGAAATTTGAAGGTGAAATTCTGTGACACTCTGCACATACAGCTGGTACAACATGTCCGATATACAAATCCACATCGATAAACCAATCTGCACCGAACTTGCGGAGCTACTTTGATCGTCCAGACTTAATAATACTATGTTGAAGCAGTATATAATCCCCCTTCATCACATAAAATCAGGTGACCAAAAAAATAGTAAGAGATAAACACTTTCATGTTCGGTAAGCACATTTAAGTAAAGAAATGTGTGAAACTTTCCTTTATTTGTCCTGTGAAATCGAGGGAATTGAGATACGTTACTAGGTCAATCATTCTGGGACACCCTAGCCAGTTATGCAACCAAAACCACATCGATGACGTTTGGGTTGCACATACGGAAGGAGGTGATAGTTTACAACACGGAAAAAGTGGAGAGCAGTTAATCACATAAGATCGTTGACGACGAGCCTCACCAACGTTCTGGACCTAGCTGGCCTACCACGTTAGACCACTCGACCACTGCGGTCGGTTCATTCTATCATTGTCGAACAACGATCTTACATGATTAACTAACTGCTCTCCACGTTTTCCATGTTATGACCAATCATCGTCTTTCCTATATGTAACCCAAACATCATCGATGTGGTTTCGGCTGCATAAAGGACTGGAATATCGTAGACTGACGCAGTAACGTATCTCAATTCTCTCGATTTCACAGGACAACCAAAGGAAGTTTTTGTATTTCTTTACTTCGAGCGTGCTTAAAAAAATTGAAAGTTACAAAACTTATGTTACTACATTTTTGAGTCATGACATTTTATGTGACGTGATGGAGGGGCGGCGGAACGGGGGGGGGGGGGGATTAAATATTTTCCAGAGCAAACTGGATCTCGGGTGCATGTGATGTTTTGAAACTTAACAGCTTGTGAATCGAGACAGGTCGAAATCATTAGTTACTTAAAA
This sequence comes from Lepisma saccharinum, assembly GCA_022664845.1. Taxonomy (NCBI): domain Eukaryota; kingdom Metazoa; phylum Arthropoda; class Insecta; order Zygentoma; family Lepismatidae; genus Lepisma; species Lepisma saccharinum. The sequence continues at coordinate 2,047 of JAGDQP010025955.1, forward strand.
GAATAGGAAAATACAAAGTATACTTAATGCTTGTTTTAGAAGAGGAGGAATATTGTTTTAACTGCCTCTGCATACCAGTTACTAGTTAATAACTTCACTCAAAATAAAAATTCCCTGTAATTAAGGCTCCGAGTATGAGTATAACGATGAAACTGCTGCTAAATATCATTAGCCAGTTTACTTTGATTCGGGGGTAAAGCGCTAACGTATAAATTCACCAATTCTATTGCTGGTGTCTATATTTACCAGCCAAGCTTCATGAGACGAGATCTCAAACAATTATCTTCAGAAAACACAGATGTAATACCGTACAGAAATTTCCTTGAAACTCTGATTAATCATGAAGGCGAACAATGATAAGTTTGTGTTGGACAGAAACCTACAAAACGAGCCGCCGTAGTTCAGCGGTAGAGCGTTGGCGTAGCATTCGGAAGGTCGTGGGTTCGGTCCCAGCGACCGATCATCCTGAGGTTTTCCAGGGTTTTTCCTCTGTCATACCAGGGAAATGCTGACACGACACCTTCAACATAGGCCCTGGGCGATGCTTTCACGAATCCTAATCCTTTCCTTTTTCCTATCCCAGTCTGAGCCTTAGATGCCTAAAGACCATAAACAAAATTTAAATATAGAGACCTACAATATTTATTTAGTTATACGAGCCCAAGGAAATCTTAGTTGGAATAGTGTCGATATGAAGTTCACAAACAGCTTCTATAAATTAATCTTTTAGTGTCCGGAAAAAAGTCAGAGGTGGAAATCAAACACTGCGGACAAAAATTGAGTCTATTTTGTTTTCTTTTGTATTTATGGCTATGCCTGTTCTAATCCTTACTATACGTCAAGAACGTCGTGCTGATAAGATAGTACGTTATCTTACAACACGTAAAAAAAACACTGAATGTATATAGTACACATCTCCATCAGACCTCTCGACTTTCCAAACGGAAGTATGGTTCATAATGAAACTACAGTAAAGTCTCACTAATCCGGATCCCGCTAGTCCGGACAGACCTAAACAATCGTCAAAAAGGGGTGCATAAATTTTAAAACTTATTTTACTTTAAACTACATTTATGTTCCGTTTCGTTTACATGCAGTAGTTTCATTTTATCTTACAGTCCTGTACAGAATTTATACTTTACGTGTTTCGTTTTTACACTTTTTAATTACTGTATGTAACAGTGATGTACTGTAGTTTTCTTTAGTACCATAGAATCAATAAATTATGAATTTCAATCTACTGTAGTATTGAGACTGAAAAAGTCATTTTTTTATTTTTTATTTTTTATGATAAAGACATCTAGTTTAATAGATTTTATCCATCTAAAACTTGTTTTACAGACATTTTAAAGCGGATTCCGTTTTAAACCGGACTTTCAGTGATACGGATCGGGTTCGTTCCCATCAAGTTCGGATAAAGAAGACTGTATAGAAAAAGTAAAAGAGGCATAACGCGGGAGACGAATCGCTTCAAAGACTCGAAAATCATCCGCAATTGCAAAGATGCTCGCTTTCTTTATTTACTCTCGAATGCTAGAAAACATTGATAAGCTATTTATTTATATATTTATTAACAGCAGGAAAATATCTGTTTATGGAATCAAAAGGAAAGATCAAGCACAATTTGGAACTATTAGTGAAATAGTGAAATAAAATATAAATTGTGGCATAACGTTATATTTTTTTATTATTTGGCACTATACTACATATTTGAACTTAAATATTTAAGAGGAATTATTATTATAATTATTATTGGCCTCTCTGATCTAGCGATCTGAGGAAGTACACTTTAGATCACAGAACCTCAGGTCCGAATTCTGGCTGAAACGTGAATAGCTGTACGTTTCTAAATGACTTTTTAGTGTTTTATATGGGACATAAAATAAATATTGTAAATTTCTGTCATGAATGATCATGCCATTACTTTTTATTATGTCAAGCTCTTTATTATATAGATAATAATTTATCAACATTATTAGCATTTTTTGGCATTTAGTCTTATTTCACACAGCAGAAAAAACTTGGAGGTTTAATGTTATTTCGTAAGCGAACGCTAAACATTCTAATGCATATTACACGAAAGCTTTCTGTAAATATATTGCCATTATTAGGTATACGTAAACTAAAATAATCAAGTTGAACATCCAAATTTTAAGTAAGAAAAAATACGTAGTAGTAAGGCCCAATAAATAAGTTTATTATACCAAGACTGATGTTCTGTTCTACGTATTTTGTCCTTTGAGAGTGAGTGGTAACGCTCGCTGCCTTGTAATCCAGGAGTTCATGGTTCGATTCCCGGTGGTGACACAAATGGTTTGGAGCCCACGTTAAACTGTAGGTCCCGTCTTTTGGACTGAATTTCCATCTGATGGAAGGCAATGGCAAACCTCCATCGGTTCACCTTGTTCCTGAAGGGACCTTCGGGGCAGGATCTGATTTTGGGCGGGACACCCATTATTATTATTATAAAATTGCATAGGATGTCAAAAACAAATAATCACAACACAATAATATATAAGATATGAATTTCGGTTTCACATATTTTTTCTTAAACTTAGATTTTTGTTCGAAACCAGTTCCTTTTATTAGACTTTAATTGTTATTTAAAGTGACTTTTTTAAATTCAATCAGAAGCGAATATTTTTTTTACACTCTCCTACTACCAAACAGAAACTGTGTAAGCTATTTTATATTTAAAAAAATCTACAGAAAATAATTCTACAATACATTATGCTTTGTTAGCCACCATTTGTATTCAAAGCTCCATTGAATAACACCTTTATTGAAATATGTGTGTGGAAAACTAATATATGAACGACCTTTACAATCACAAGATAAATATGTTAACGGTAAACTTTATCTTTCTCAATACAATATTTTGTTTCTGTAAATATTGATTCGGAAGCGTCCTCCCTTGATAGTCATGCATTGAGAAAGGGAATATTTTTACTCAATTTTTTAAAGTATCTAAGTATTATTTATTATTATACTTAAAACGTGTACATTTAAACCTTATTGCGCCTGCAACACTGGCTGGCATGAAATTTAGTCATGCAAACGACTAGTCAGAAACATTCTCGCGCCATCTCTCGAGTACATGGTTGAACTATAAGCAGTGCATGGATAGTGCTGCCCTCTCGTGGAGAACCTGTGAAGTTCTTGCCTACTCAAGCGATGCAATATATAATAAAAACCCTTCATTTATTTATTTTAATTAGCATTCTTCAATGCAGTGTATATAGACTACGAAATGTTACATTATGAAATACTAAATTTTAACATGATAGCAGTAGCCTACATGCAGCTACTTTGGTATATATTATTACTAAATTGTTCAACGGACAAAGAAACTGGCCAAAGCTATGTTAAAATTCTGACAAAACTACATCAAATATGGAAGCTACTATTTACATATACTGGCACTAATGATACGGGAAAGAGACTAAGGTTGTTTCAATTTATTCTGACCACACAATCTTCACCTTCTAGTTGTTATACTAATCATACATAGATTAACTGGGTTCCCGATAGGCCAAATGGTTAGTAGGTAACCTTTCTATGCATATGGTCCGAGTTTAACGGTGTAAACCATTCCCGCCATCTTGGTACGCACTTTCCATTGATTTACATGGGAATTATTTTACTCGTCTTATATCTCTCTGGAGCGTAATTTTTAACTTCTGTTTTCGCTTAGTTTCTCGTCATGTTATCTTGGACTCATGCTATTTTGAAGAAATGCAATATGTTACACACGAACAGCGTAATTTCCCCTTGTCATATTGTGATTTATATAGCAAACTATTAATAATACATTACACTTATATATTTGAAGAAATTTCACAAACCAAAACTATACAAGAGTTAAAATAACCACAAAAACAAATTCGTGAAAGCGGAACTTGAATATGCTATTTCTGACAGGCATAAAATGAGTAAAAACAATTTCCGTGTAAATCAATGGAAAGTGCGTACCAAGATGGCGAGGATGATCTATATCGTTAAGTCACTTGGATTCCATTGAACGGAGTGTTTCGGAGTTCACATTCCCAGAAAATGTAGGTCCCATCCCTTCATGAACTCATTTCTTAATCTATCAGTAACCAATAATTTTCCTGAATGCTATCAATCATTACATTACGGTAAAGCACATAATTCAAGAGTAGTTGATTTCAGATTTTCAAAACAGTTTTCAAATCATTTTATTTTTAATGAGCTACACAAATGAGAGGAAAAACTTCAAATACTTTCTTTTAAATTAAATTTAATTTACATTCACTAACATTGCGGGCGTTCACTAGCCTCTCACGAAGTCCAACAACTCTTCCTGGACAAGGGATAGGGAAGGTAGCGCCCAGAGCTTTTATATCCAGGAACCAATCCAGTACGGAAACTGAGGAAAGCTCGAGATAACCTCAGCAAGGATGCCAGGAGCAGAACTTAACCCCACATGCTTCCCAAGTGCCGATCTCAAGTCCGTGAAATACCACAGGATTACGTGTGCTTAATTTCAATTAATTATATTATACGAAAAAAAATATTCTACCAAACAACATATTGGATAACTGAATATTATATTACTACTTTACAAATAAACAAACACGTAATTGACTTATTTTATAAACCGCCTATTTTCCATGCATTGGAGTACGCGTTAAAACGTTCATTAAAACCAGAATAATCTTTGAATTAATCAAATAATGTGTAATATTTCTAGTTACGATATACCCTTTCAGTCAATGGCAATATTCGACTTAAACAAAACTTAATCCCAGTGGAAGACTATCCTGACAGTTTGTTTTCCCTCAGTCACACAAGGCAAATGACACCTTCAACTTAGTTCCTGGCTGACACCTTCCCGCATCCTTTCCTCTCCACTATCCTGATGCTAAAGGCCACAAATAAAATTAAAATTTAACAAAACTTCTCCATTCTAACATCTGCGCGTAGGTGCAGACAGAATCTGTAGGAATACGTCCGTTAAGCAAGTCTGCATTGTTCAAAAAGTGACAATATGTGGAAATTAAATATATAATTTTCAAATTTGTGTCGAATATTTATATCATCTGTTTAGTTCACACTGACAAATATTGCTTCAGAGTAGTTACATTACGCAAATTTCGGCCATGAAAAATATTCCTGGCAGACATTTTCTATAAATCTGAGTAAATACAGATAAGCGTGGCGAGGTAAAACACAGAAACAGCCTTCATATGTCTCTAGGTTAAGATTGCTTCTTTCATTACACTCATGCACAGGGTTGGTTAGGGCAGTTCTGATGCAATTACTTTCAGAATGTTAGGGAGGCATACACACAAAGGGAACAAATGGGGAACGATCAGGCCAAGAGTAAGCGTCTGCACTAAGCTTGCCTCCACTTTTTCTTTTCTTTTTTTTTTTTTTCAAAATTATGGGAAGATAGAAGACAACATTACAACCAGGCAGTGTTGCATTTCAGCCCAGGCGGAAGCATGGCACCTTTTGAAACTGTTCTACCTATTTGTATATCTATAGCGAAGTCTATAGAATGAAGGATATATAGTAGCGACAGGGCACGTTTCTCTGTAGAAATACACCACTGCAACCAGGCACGATACTAGTTATGGAGCTCTACTATATAAACCAATAAATGTTCAACATAATTTCTTTCTAGCTCAGAAATAGGATTGTCCGCACAGCAAAAAAAAAAAAAAAAAGTGTTGATTCAACACTTTTAGGTGTCCCAGGGCGACCACCACATTTTTGTATTAAATCAACACAACAAGCGGGGTTGATTTAGGTATTTCATGTTGATTCAGGGAACGATCAGGCCAACACTATCAACACTATGCTAGTGCTAATATCAAACCCTGCAGTGTGCTGAATGAGCATTGATAATACAACCATTGTGTTAAAATGGCTGAAATCAACACAGTTCTTGTGTGGATTTAACACAAAAAGTGGTGGTCGCCCTGGGAGACCAAAAAGTGTTGAATTAACACAGTTTGTGTGTGTACGTGTGTGCAGATTACGACTTACTTCCCTGGCTGCCAAATATCCTAGCTAAAAACGAATTATTAAAAGCACTTGTTATTTCATATACAAATTATGTAACCACCATTGTGCCTGGTGTGCAAAATTGTAATACTGTCTTTTGTCTTTTCATAATTTTCAAAAAAAAAAGAAGAAAAAAATGGGAATGAGGTAAGTATAGAGCCCTGCAATCCGACCCGAATTTACACCCACACCGTCACAAAAAAATCGGGTCAGGCCAGCCCGAAAATTGCGTGATTGCATTTTGCACCCACTTTTCTGGTCGGACAAATCCGAGCCGGACGGGTGGATAAAAAATCGGGCCGGGCTCGATTGCAGGAATCTACTCTTAATGAAGGGATAGTTAAATTTTACTGAAATCAAAGCCAAATAAAAGTATTCAATCAATACCTGAGCATACCATACACATATACAAACACACACACATGCAAATCAAACATACTATATTTACATACACACCTCCGAAGCAACGGGAAAACTCACCATAGAATGAAAGGGACAATTCGTTCACCTTCCCTTACCCCAGGGACATTTTTATTATTAAAATCAACTTCTGTGTAGAACAACTATCTACATCAACCTTAACCAGGGCAACAGTACCTACAGTTCCTAAAAACAATATGAACGTTTCTTGCCTTCTTTCCCAGTTTACGACTTTTTCTTAAATATAAATCCAGCTAAACACAAAATAACGTTCACAGGGCGCATTTTCATGTATGCGCTAGCTACGAGCTTCACTTGCGTAAATACGTAACCCGATTCTCCTATTGGCGCCTACTAGGAGAATAGAGTCACATCTTTCTATTGGCTATTAGGCTAAATCGCAAGGGGAGCACGCGCCCAGCACGTGCATGTAAAGCTCGTTGGTACACTATTAAGAAATGCCAGTGGCGTTGCGAAAATACAATACTAATAGTAAGTTCGGCGTTGCACATTGTAAAAAGATCTTAGTTGTGTGTGAACCGGAAGTGCGGCGAGTTCACCACATCCTTCTGAAGTTGAATTTTGAACCCTTGTTGTGAATCTTGTTTTTAATTACTAAACACCTACTTGCACTTTCGAGACAACATATTCTCAACACTTCTTATAGTTCCAGCAGCGAGGAAATAAACTCTCCCCCATGATTTAAAAGACTATAGGATGCGTGAGCAGCTAAGGTTGTCGCGATGTATCAGCTAGCCTCCAATCACACAGAAGCAACAAAAATATTCACACTGTTGCCACGTCAAGTAAAAAAAAAGTATTAAATCTGTAGTAGATATTCAATTACTTTACTGCAGATCATGGTAAAACAGTTTTTAAGGTCATGTTTGTTGCTGATTATAGAAAGATGAACAGGGGGAGTAAACTGTGGTTGAGGTGGTGTGGCAACACTGAGGTCCGTTGCTTTCAAGATAAGGAGGTAGAGTCAAGCTGGTAATAACACCGTGGCAACTATACTTCCCAAGCCCTCGAAACAGTTTGATTTATAAGATAAATTTGTGTGTATGGGTGGTAACAGCACTATGGCTTGCGCCCGTCATAAACAACCCAGTTCGAATAATACCATTTGTACTTCAAGAAAGCATGCACTTCCAACAGCAATGAGAGGAACCACTGGAATCCGTTGACACTTGGTACATTTTCGCATGTCAAGTTTCTCATAAAATAAGAGATCTAATGGATGCGCGCGCATTTAATTCGCAACTTAAATTTAAGATTTCTTTGAATCCACATGAACATACATTATGGTCAGCGCGCGCATTTAGTTCGCTGGAAATTTCAAAATATCGGTCTTGCCAAACAATTGGTTTAGTGAATAACAGTTCCTGAAACCTAATTCGTCCCCGAATGACGCCTCTCTATTGTCAATCACAATACAGAATTTCGTATGTCAATTATGTTACGGAAAGAAAACCACCGAAACGCGCTTGAATTAGCTGCAGAAAATTCGGTTTACACTACGTTATACTTTAAAACTAACAACATAAAGAAAAACATAGGAGCAGACAAACACAACACACAGGGATAACGTACACAGAACTTCGGCAGCATGGAATAAACAGCGAAAATGCTAAGGCGTTATACTGATATACACGTATATATATATACAGGAGGTAAATTTGGCATTCTAACAGCCAAAGCAAAATTGGGAAGGTAACGGCTACAGCTTACCTTGCGTTCCTACACAGGGGAGGCCACAACGAGCAAGCAAGAGAATTATTATAAACAAGCCTTCTTCATTGTTGTTAGAGATACACTGTAATTTACCATCGATTGTGATGAACATATACAGAAATTTAGTTGATTTATAAAACGAAACGGATCTTCTTACCTCACAATCGATAATATATTAATTTACTCCAATGATCTATCAATTTACGAGCAAGGTACAACACCCCTTCTATCTTCCATCCCCCAGTTTCGACTAAAGATGGATCTCTGCGCTACTCCATCGTACAACACATACTTGGCCAATATACGTGTATCGAATGAATGCAATGACGGAAATTATTTGTACCTGTAGAAAAAGTGTACCTCCTACAATTCTAAGCTACAAGTATTAACAAAATTACCGAGAAACTAAAGAATTAAAAATACTAGCGCCCCCTACTTACATATTTATTTCGCTTTGTATAATTAAAAGCGTTGAATAGTAGGCCTACGTATATTATTTAATAAACTAGCAGAATAAAAGTGTTGAGCACAATTAGCAAGTTTCTTGCTCAAACGCTATTTATGTACTCCGACGCAGTATGTCTCAGCCAAGATTAAAATTTGGACCAGCGTGGCATACGAACTGCATGCAGAAACTATACAGTGATGATCATTTTACTCATTCGATACAAATACTTTAATTCTTAATAGAATTTACATTTAACGACTGTACGAGCAGCTATAGTCTCACCCCATCACAAGTATGAGGGATGACGTCCCTCGGTGAACACTTCCGGCATCAGGAAGGGAATAGAATCCTGGCATTAGCCTCGTAAAAATTAACAAAACATACATAACCTCAGAATCGCAGGCAATAGGACACTCACCTAATTGCCACTGTTATTTACTCAAAGCATACGCTCTTTTAATAGCAAAGAAACTTGGATTTAGGAGAGACAAGATACCTTTTCCTGGAGATTCAAATGACCCGCTAACTTGGCGGCTTACCTGATTAAAGTATTTCGTTTAGTTTTAGAAGCATACGAGATGTTATAAGTTTCTGTCTAAAAATACATGTTTAAATCACATATATGTGGACAACAACAACCTAATTAGAAAATGAATACATTTGTGCGTTTATAGATATTCCACGACGAATTAATGAGTGATATGAAACTTGACTTCATTATCCAGCGTACGACGCCCGTATTAGATTTCCAGCATTAATAATAGTCCCACGAACTTTGCACTGTTTGTAAACAAGTGATTAACATGACATTCATATTGATTCATCTGCCCATTCACTGCTAACCTCTAATCAATTAAAATCAAGTGGTTTGTAAAGCAACATAACAAGAGCTTACGACTGTGTTTCAACACATTTTACATGTGGAACTCCCCGACAAGCTACGAATCCCTCCTACTACTAGAAAATCAAGAAACTCATAGAACCGTATCAAGCAATCAGTAGAACAAACACAACTTAATGTGTATGAAGTTCACTTGTTTCCGTGGCGTCCGTAGACTATTCGAGTCTTTTATTCGACAATCTGACGCCAAAACGACGAATTTGTTGAATTTGGAACATACACATATGTGACCATGCGCAGCTTTGGTATTGTACTTTATATATATATATAAAGAATTGAAAATAATTCCGAACAAAGTGACCGTAATCGTACGTGACATTCTTATAGCAATCTATGAACTCTCAGTATTCAGAAACGACACTCGATAAATACAAACAAACATGTCTGTGCAACTGCTTGCGATTTATGTCTTGGTTTCAGCCGAAGCAGTGGATGAACGGGGAAATAAAACCAGAACGTACTCCTGGATTTTCAGCCTTTCATACCAAGGTTCTTCAGTTGCTAAGAAAAAGGTCATAGCGATAACATATATCAATGAATGATTTTTACTTTAAAAATGTAAGTAACTTATCGAATCACCTATCTTCTCTCAAATGGCAAGTCAGAACTCTTTAAACGAAAGACGCCTATTTAAGTAGATAAATGAGTAACCTAATCGAGCTTGTAGGACGCAGTCTATTATTATTTACATGGATTCCAAACCAAGCTCCGATTTTAATATTGCACAAACCAGCATGTAACACCACTTGTCACTATATTCCTAAAATACACAGGACTGCGGATCTATATTCAATTTGCACGTCCATTAATAAGGAAGGAAACGCCGTTGCTATTGGTACGTTGTGATGTTTTAGCCATACAAATTTACAAGGGCTGTTCAAAAATGAACCGAACTTTTATTATACAGTTTGTATATAAATATGTTTGGACATTAACTCCCCCAGTTTTCAAATTTAGTGCTGACCGCAATAACACAGCAGGGTCCGCTGAGTGCAAGTACGTTGAGCGCGATGGTCAATTACCGACCATGAAGCAACTTGAAGAGAAGCGACTGTGTGTGTGTGTGAAATTCTGTATCAAATTGCACAGGACTTTCACAAAGACTTCGACATATTGCATGAAGCCTACGGTGAAAAATGTCGAGTTAAACACAATGTTACGAATGGAACAGACGTTTCAAATCGAAACAGAGGACAGCGCAAAATCCGGACGGCCGTTCACGTCTACAGACATCGATAACATGAAAATTGTGCAGGAAGTCCTGTGCGAATCGTCGTCACACCATTCGTGAAGTTGTTGCGTAACTGAATATCATCAGTACAGGCTCACGTTACAAAATTTTGACGGAAAAACTGCAGTTGTAACTGTTGCCGCTAAGTTTGTGCCACGTTTGCTAACAGACGAACAGAGAGAGGAACGTGTCAGGACATGTAACGTATTGTCACGTCGAGAGAATGCTGATACAAATTTCCTAAAGCTGATGATCACAGGTGATGAAACATGGGTGTACAGATACGATGTGGAAACGAAGATCCAATTATCACAATGGATCGAATAATCCTCACCACGATTCAACAAAAGTCCAAATGAGTAAATACCATGTTAAAGTGATATTAATCTCCTCTTTCACTGATAAGGAATCCTACCTTCGGAATTTGTGCCACGTGTTTCCACAGTTTCCACATTCTACGTTACTGTCGAAACGATTATGAGAAAAGGTGCAGCGCAAGAGGCCAGAGATGTGGCATAACAAGTCCTGGATAGTTCATTATGATATGCACATTCCTCTTCCTCACTTGTTGTTCGGGAGTTTTTGGCAAGGCACCAGACACCTGTCGTCCTACAACCAGTCTACTCCACTGATTTGGCATTAGCCGGCTTCTTCATCTTCCTTAAGTTGAAATCAACTCTGAAAGGTCGCAGATTCCAGATCCGCTCCGCGACCTCCAAGCCATTCCAAATTGGAGTTCCAGCACACATTCCAGAACTGGAAGAAACGCTATGAGTGGTCTGTACACAGTAGATGGGTGTATTCTGAAACAGACAGTCGACGTGTAGAAAACATGTCATTCGTCAGCAAGGTAAGTAAGTACCGCGCAAAGCGTTGACTGCAACTCTGTAGAAAGAAACATCAGGTTACATCATTAGCCCTTACGAGAAGCTCTTGCCAAGAACATGTAATCCGTGGAGGGAAGTACTGATGGAAGATCAATTTTATAAGAAGTGACATCCCATGGTAATTCAAGCTCGGATTCAAACTCGAACTTGGTTCGGATCCCACACGAATGGTATGTATTGGTTCTTACAAGTAAACCTATCGCTGGTTCACACCGCTTTTTCGACCAAACTTGGTAGAGAAGTAGGGTACACCAGGAAACCACTAGAAAGCATATTTAAAAGTGCATTCGTCCATAAAGATGGGCGCACTGGCCAAAAGAACAAGTACTTACAGTGTGATCTACCTGGGAAAACACAAGTTTACTTGTAAAACGCTCAAGAAATTGAAAACAAATACACACCAACGGACACTGGGTGGAATGCACTATCAATTAGAGGGGAAGTTCGTCATGGCCTCTCCTCCATCTTGAAGTCTGCTATCTTGAATCTGTCTCGATTTCTTTTTAATGGGAAGGGGTCATGTAATATATGTCTGGGCTAAAATTTTACCGGAAATACACTGGTGAAGTAAGTTTTCCCATAAATGTATTTTTGAGAGAGATGACGAGACGTGACATTAGTATGCGTAGTTGATTGAAAAGGCTGGAAATACCCTGTTCTTTTTTAAACAGAGCAAGAAATAAAAACAGTACACGTAATTAACACTGGGTGGATGGTTCCCAATACTCATTACTCGTGCACTGGGGCTTCATTTCTTGCACTGTTTCAAGAAGAACAGAGCATATCCAGACTTTTCAATCAACTTCGCATACTAATGTCACGTCTCGTCATCTCTCTCAAAAATACATTTATGGCATAGAGACTTCACCAATGTATTCTCAGTACAATTCTAGCCCAAATTGATAAATTACATGACCCCCTTCCCATTAACAACAAAAATCGAGCAAGATTCAAGACGGCGTTCATCACAAACGTACCCTCTAAAAAAAGGTAGTGCATTGACCGGTATCCATTTATTTGTATTTGTTTTCCATTACTGCAAGCATTTTTCAAATAAACGTGTTTTCCTAATTACACTATAATTTCTTATTCTTATGAACCAAACTTTTGGCCACTGCGCTTTATGGACGAAAACACTTTTAATCACGCTTTCTGGTGGTTTCCTGATGTAACCTACTCCTATGCCAAGTTTGGTCGAAAAAGTGGTGTGAACCGTCGATAGCTTTACTTGTTAGAATCAATATGCATACTAAGATGTGTTCATTGTGACCTTTGGCACAAGTCATTTCACCAACACTATTCCCGCTTATATTGAAGCATTCTTTTTCAAACTTAACACGACTCTTCTTTAGGTCTTGCCTTTAACTCATGAATGCATGACAAAAGGAGACAAAATGATTCTTGCCGATGAAGTTCAAGACATATCAATACGTTGGATCACATGAATAAAAAAACATACGGTACAGGCTCCTAATACATTCCTACAAACTTCGAATAAATCAATTCCTCCTGCCTGCTTTTTTTGCCCTCAATGAATACTCACTGGACGATGTACCCGTTTACAAACAGTGCAACTTCCACTTTTAGCGTAGGAAATATAGGCCAAAACTAAAACATGACGATTACATGTGGACACATCAGCGACATAATTTCACCCGGACTCAATGGACATCTGAAGAAGAAAAAAATGTACTCACTTGGAAGTGTAGAATGATAGTCCATATTAGGCCAAGAGTAAGTTTCGGGTTTCCATCTACTATATCTTCAGCCCGGATATTAACCAACTTTATCTGGAAAAGAAAAAATTGAAATTTAGAAATATTTGCTACATTGACATATTTTTTCATTGTGAAAATAAGAACTTCAAGTTACAATACATTGCTATTTGTTTATGATAAAAAGAGTCTTACTTTAAACAAATTAGCGGTGAGATTCTATTGACAATCGTGTAAGTTCCCGGTCCATTGAAAGCACCTCAGACACTCAAACATTCATTTTTATAAAAAATACCGTATTTTCCGGCGTATAAGACGCATTCCCCACCCCCTCCCGAAAATCGTCCTCAAAAAGAGGGTGCTATACGCCGGCAAATGCGGTAGGTTGTCAACACTGACAACTGGGGTGTTTAGGGACAGGGATACCTACAGTATTTTTCTACTGTGTCGATTAATATTTATGCCAATTTGGGTACAGATAGGTCTAAAATGGAAGTATTTAAAGTTTTTTTTAAAAAAATGGGTTGGCAACACTGAACCACTGCTAGGGTTACCAACTCCCGCAGATGAATTTCCGGACGACAGCCAGGGCCGCAACTAAGGGGAAGTAAAAGGGGCATGTGCCCCGACTATGACATTGTATTGTCCAGATAGAGGTTCCATTTTTTTTTCGACAAAGATATGTCAATTCCTGACAGTCTGGGTTGGCAACCCTACGCACTGCACCAATTAACTCGGGTTCGAAGCTCTGAGCCATCCCAGTCGAGACCCTTCTAACAACGCCTCAACCACCACTCAACACATTATGATCCCTGAAATTTATTTTTTTGGAGGACAAGCAGAGAGGATCCTTCGCTATCAAGGGACCCTCCCTCCTATTTAAAGTTGGAACACTATGACAAAGAAAAAAATTACAAGTTTTGAATACAACTTGAACAGCAAACCAAAACAAAAAGTAGATACGTTGTAATTTCACCAGTCACAGACTATTTCCCATTTTTTACACAACGCATTCAACCAAACTCACATGAGAACTACTTATTACAAAGTACAAGAGATCGAGAGGGATTAAAATGCGACCACTAGCAGTAATTAACAAATATTCAAATCACGTCTATAAAATACGTAACTTTTCCTTCCACTTTTAATATAGACAAGCTCTAACTATAAAGAACAAAGCTTCAATTCAGAAGTTGAATCATTTCGCCTTTCAGCTTTCTCCTCTTCCTTCCTCCCCTTCAACCCTCTCTCTTTTTTTAAGACTTGTTTCACTGCTTCGTTACTTGATCCTTCATTAAAAAATTTTCGTTTTATGAATAAAGTCTATATTTAACTTCTGATGCAAATCCACATGATTACTTTATAGAGTTACGCATTGCATATAGTAGGCCACTAAAGGTCACTGACTCCGAGTGTAGCCTTTCTATAACTTTATAGTATTATATCATCAATAGATCGATTTCATCTGAGATAAGCGACGAAGAATTTCTTAATTTTAAATGCAAAGCCCGTCGTTTTTCACGATTCTTCGATCCTTAAGTAATCTTTAAAAATATCTTCTGTAGTTGATTTATGGATGGCCTTAGATCTATGAATAATTTTTATTTTCTTTGATTACTGGAAATTTCTTTCCGCTTGTCCGCTCATAGGTGAAGAGTTCGCAATTCCTGGGTTAGTCTATGAAATCTTCACCTGAGATCTAAGTGGCCGCCGCCTTCTTTTTCTCCGCCTTTCCCACCTACGTGGAGTCGACGTTTCTGATGAGTCTTCTCCACAAAGCTCTGTCCTGAACTAATAATACTCCTGACAGACCTTTCTCCCCGAGATCATTCTTAACCCTATCCATCCACGTGGCCTAAACGTGATAAATCCAGCATTCGGAAGGCCTCAAATAATGGTTGTTCCATTCTTGTTGTAAATATGTTAACAATGTAAATAAGTAAGTCTATTATGTACCTTGTCCATTTAGTTTCTATTATGAAAAGAATTAATTTTCAGTTTTCTGGAAAACAAGAACTTGTGACATATTTCCTTCTAACTCTAAAGTATAGGAATATTCTATGGATTTTTTTTTTTTAATTCCGCATGTTGCAACGATCTGCATGTTAGCTTAGTTACCTTAAGGTTCTAAGAACAACTCCAGCTGCTCCCCATCCTGACTGATATTTTTTTTCCTGTCACACCACGAAAATACCGAGATGGTATCTACAAACTAGGCCCTGAAAGTACAATCCCTGGCCGGGATCTGCCCTATCCCAGCCTCAGCAATCAACATAAGATGCCTAAAAGCCATATATAAATTCAATTCTACATGTAGCAAGAATTTAACTCAGAATTAGTTTCAATTATGTTTTTTCCAGTTCTAATGTTCACCTCTTTCCTTTTACATGGGACTTCGATATTCTGCTTAGATATTTACACTTCTATTTTTTTCTATGCCTTTTCAAGTTTGAGATTCCCAGATTACTATTAACATCGAAAACTGAAAATGTTTAACTAAAATTATACCATCGTTTGATACCATATTAGTTACATTACGATTATGAAATACTAGTTGTAGTCTTCAATCTTTCAAATTTGTATTCTCTGGGTCGAGCATGAAGTTGTAGTCTAAGCCCGTCATTTTTATCGCGGTCCCCAGTAAACCGAATGGTTACACACACTCGCTTACCGTGTACCCTGGTCACGGATTCAAATCCTGTGCGGGGATCCAATGAATGAAACAGAGTTCACTTTACCAAAAATTGTAGGTCACCTACTTACAAACTCACCAGTTCATTTAGGCCGTTAATACAGATTCAACGCCGTCTGCCTTCGCCTTTTATATGGCCTGTGGGCGGTAATCCACCCCTTCACCTTGCTTGCTCTTTTAAGTAGGGTAGGGTACAGTTTTACCTAAAACCCTACACGTCAGACGGATGAAGTCCTAGCATGCCAGTATTCGCTCGCTGAAACCAGAGGAAAATTCTGTGTGGTCGGCAGCTGGACTCAAACCTACGTGCCTTATTGTTTCATAATTGAAATCTATAACTTAGAAATTTTATTACACGAGAGAAAACGATTTTATATATAAGGAAAGAAGAATGTGTATTTCTGTCAGGCACACCAGGGAAATGACAGGACACAACCTTCAAACAAGACCCTGGCGTACTTACTTCCACCAGCCTATCTTGGTCTGAGCCAACGTTGCCTAAAGGCTTCAAAAATTCAAATAAGGCTCTGTCATTTACACCACAAATTTAGCTTTTAGAATCTACTATTAAACAAGTTGCTGAATACAATATCAGTACATCGAACAAGACATGACGATCTTCAAGGTTGCATCGTTTCTACAGCTCTTCGTTTTTCAAGAACGTATAAGCTCATTATCCTAGACTGAAGGTGTAGATATGTGAATAATACATGAATGAAAAAATGTGAATGCAATAATATAAATGTTGGAAACTAAAAAAAAAAAAAAAAGGAAAAAAAAGAAGAGGATTATCAGATAAATCTGGACCACCCTGTACAATGTCTGCATTTAAGTTTTTTTTTTTTTTATCTCTTGTGAGATTTTGAATACAGTCTGAAATGATGGGATGATGACAGCGGAGACAGCATAACCAGTTAGAAAAATGTTTACAAAGAAACAAAAATGTTCCCACAGTGAAAAGGATGCTTTAACAGATGACTGGCACTCTTTAACACTAAAGGCACCGAAAAGAACTGACTTGAGATATGACTGACCTTCAAATCATTTTTTTTTTAAATCCTAAACCGTGGGTCAACAAAGTCGAGTTAACTGAATAGACAGGAAATAAAAAATTAAACACACACAAAAACGGTTTAAACATCATATACAAACCTCATGAACGTATAAAGCATCTAAGAAAATCACAATATATATATATATATATATATATATATATATATATATATCTTGAAAGTACACAATCACAAACTATTCTATTAAATACTGAATAAACTACGGCCATATAAAATAAATTTCAGAGCTTGTATTACGTGGGATCCCTTTTCAATCAGAAACATCATAATTGACGACGTTTCATTAATAAACTTAAAATTATTATTAAATGTTTCTGAAACAGAGCATCTGCCTTTCAAAATAATCAATAGAAAGGAAACAAGTGAGGGGACTGTGCGCATGTGCTACAGGCTTAAGCAGCATGCATCCCATTTGGCTATCTGCAGTTGGAAACGTCTTGCTAGGACTTGTGGAACGCCATCCCACGTAGCACATGCAGTTCCTGAGTTGAAAGTTGTAGACGGAATGACGGACGGACAAACATGATGTATGCAGCTTTAGATTCGCCTCGCCAAGACCTTTCGAACGACATGTCAATCACGTTTTAGATGAAATTTGTCGACGAACGGATGGACAACAAATGATCTGTGACTGTGACCTCGTCTCGCAGTTTCCAACATCACCTCAACCACCTTCGAAGTCCTAGTAGTTTTTGAGTTCGAAGTTGTTCATAGACCCACAGACGGACGGACATAGCGGTAATAAAAAGCTGCCCAGCT
>JAGDQP010025956.1:0-26386 GCA_022664845.1 Lepisma saccharinum
TATCTTTAAGTAGAAATGTGCATTTCAGCAATACGTTTTCTGATTAAAATTCAATCAGAATTATTATTATTTGGTTCATAATTAAAATAAAAGTAACGTTTTCTGTCTGCAATTCAGTCGGAACATTTAGAGCAGATCAACACTGGCACTCCAAAGTTACTTTCATAATATTAAAAAATCCTTCCAAAAACGTGTCGATGCTGTCTTTCTCCAGAATTTAGTTGAACTATCATGGGATCTATGACGAGTTGAAGATTCTTTAAGATACTCATCCACGCACATCCAATACCTGTTCATAACACGGTTGTCGTTTTTTTTTATGTAATAGAATTTAGCATAATACCCGTACGTTTTAAAAGGAGTTTGCCAAGGATATGACTATAAGTAATACACTGTTCACCAAGTGATCGAAACTCAATTGATGGAGACTTGGCCTAATAAACGAAACATTCTGGGATTCTGACTTGGTTCCCCAAGTTCTTTTATCAATCCTACAGTAATTGTAGTCCGAAAATTTCAAACTTATATCACTCGATCAGAAAAATGTAAAGAAAAACAACTGCATCAAAGTTCACTCCATCTTGACGTACCTAAATGTAAGTTACTCTGATTAAGGAAAAATCTTCTGATCAGATTTAACGGAGGTTTCAGTTCAGCTTCAGACAATAACTTTAAGATTTCAAGAATTATATCTGCTACACCTGACAGGTGCAATTATGGTAACAAATTTGCTGGACTTCGACAACAGAAGTAATTATTCAAGAACATGAAGAACTTATAACTTTTATATATATGTATAGTGACCAACTGGAACATACCCAGAATCCACAATAGAAAATCAAATGAATATCATGTAAAATTTCAAATATTCATAAACAATAAAATACGTTATATTTCCGACATGTATTAAGAATTTATTACATTAAAATTTCCATTCAAACTTAGTACTTAATAATGAATTATATGACAATTCAACAGAAACAACCACAGCCTTCTCCATATTACAGTTTTCAGTCCGAGATATCATCATCTTGCAGGCTCTCAAGCTGCACAATATTTCATATTGAACCAGATGCCTCAAAACATCATCTTTTGGAAATTCTCATATTGAACTAGATGCCACAAAACATCATCTTGAAAATTCTCATATTGAAGCAGATGCCGCAAAACATCATCTTGAAAATTCTCATATTGAACCAGATGCCGCTAAACATCATCATCTTGAAAATTCTCATATTGAAATAGATGCCGCTAAACATCATCTTGAAAATTCTCATATTGA
The DNA here is from genome assembly GCA_022664845.1 of Lepisma saccharinum. Lineage (NCBI taxonomy): Eukaryota > Metazoa > Arthropoda > Insecta > Zygentoma > Lepismatidae > Lepisma > Lepisma saccharinum. Next base: position 1,283 of record JAGDQP010025956.1, read on the forward strand.
AATAGATGCCGCTAAACATCATCTTGAAAATTCTCATATTGAACCAGACGCCGCTAAACATCATCTTGAAAATTCTCCTATTGAACTAGATGCCGCAAAACAACATCATCTTGAAAATTCTCATGTTGAACCAGACGCCGCTAAACATCATCATCTTGGAAATTCTCCTATTGAACTAGATGCCGCAAAACATCATCTTGGAAATTCTCCTATTGAACTAGATGCCGCAAAACAACATCATCTTGGAAATTCTCATATTGAAGCAGATGCCGCAAAACAACATCACCTTGAAAATTCTCATATCGAAGCAGATGCCGCAAAACAACATCATCTTGAAAATTCTCATATTGAAGCAGATGCCGCAAATAACATCATCTTGGAAATTCTCATATTGAACTAGATGCCGCAAAACAACATCATCTTGGAAATTCTCCTATTGAAGTAGATGCCGCAAAACAACATCATCTTGGAAATTCGCCTATTGAACTAGATGCCGCAAAACAACATCATCTTGGAAATTCTCATATTAAAGCAGATGCCGCAAAACAACATCACCTTGAAAATCCTCATATCGAAGCAGATGCCACAAAACAACATCATCTTGAAAATTCTCATATTGAAGCAGATGCCGCAAAACAACATCATCTTGGAAATTCTCCTATTGAACTAGATGCCGCAAAACAACATCATCTTGGAAATTCTCATATTGAAGCAGATGCCGCAAAACAACATCACCTTGAAAATTCTCATATCGAAGCAGATGCCGCAAAACAACATCATCTTGAAAATTCTCATATTGAAGCAGATGCCGCAAAACAACATCATCTTGGAAATTCTCATATTGAACTAGATGCCGCAAAACAACATCATCTTGAAAATTCTCATATTGAACCAGATGCCGCAAAACAACATCATTTTGAAAATTCTCATATTGAACCTGATGCCGCAAAACAACATCATCTTGAAAATTCTCATATTGAAGCAGATGCCGCAAAACAACATCATCTTGAAAATTCTCATATTGAACTAGATGCCGCTAAACAACATCATCTTGAAAATTCTCATATTGAACCAGATGCCGCTAAACAACATCATCTTGGAAATTCTCCTATTGAACTAGATGCCGCAAAACAACATCATCTTGGAAATTCTCCTATTGAACTAGATGCCGCAAAACAACATCATCTTGGAAATTCTCATATTGAGCCAGATGCCGCAAAACATCATCTTGAAAATTATCATATTGAACTAGACGCCGCAAAACATCATCTTGGAAATCCTCTTATTGAACCAGATGCCACAAACATCGTCTTCTTTTGTGCTTTCTTGTTACTGTAGAAGATCACATCCAGTCGTTTACGATTTCTGAAATTTGTAATATTCCTGGATGATTTAAATAGTTGAGTATATCTGGAATTGAACAAGAAATTTATATTTGAAGGTAGAATTCTTGCGTTAAAGAAAATTATTTCTGTTAACTAAGGTGTGAATTGTATTGTGTGGATGAACATTATAATTATTTTATTGCGAGTAGATTTATTTATGATAGTCAATATTGAATGAAAATAATCTTGGATTTTTGGTAATTTGGAATTGATGTGATAGTAAACCATTTAAAGGAGTCTGTGTAAAGAAGACAAAAGAAATGTACATATTGTTAATTATTAGACTTGATTATTATCTGTACAGAACTATCTACAGTAATAAACACTGTTAAGTATGGAAGATGGGTGGCAAAGAGAGACCAAATTATTATCTTAGCATTTCTTTTCTTTGAACGGGGTATTTAAAATCTGGTAAACAGATGATAGAGGTTGTAGTCAAGATGCTATTATGAGGGTCCGCTACGTTTCGGCGCCTCCGTTTTGGCGCCGCCGTTTCGGCGCCACCATTTTGGCGCAGGCTACGTTTTGGCGCTACCGTTTCGGCGCCGGTTCAGTTCGGCGCCAAAGTGAGGAAAACGGAAATTATTAACATACCTTATGACATAATAATGTACTTTATACTTTTACTGTCCTCTGACGACAATTGATGATCAATGAAGTACTTAAAACATTATTTCTTGTACTCTGCTTCTAACAGTTTTGAAGCATTATTTATGTTGCACGGTCTGAGCCAAAGATGCCTAAATGACTTAAGTGGTTGGAACTTGTCTGTTATGTACAAGGGCGCCAATAAGATATATTGCTTTTCTAATTTGAATATAAAGTTTTTTGTACATTTTTAACGTAAGAACTTTTACTTTTGCTAAACCTAAACAAGAAATGCATAAGATGGGGTAAGTAGTGAATATTCGAGATGAAAAAAAAAATCATCAATAAAGTCATTTTTGGAACTGCTCTTGACAGTTATGAAGCATTATTTAAGTTTTCATGCTTTGAGCTAAAGATGCCTAAGGGCCATAAGAGGACAGGGTGTTTCTCTCGTGCCTACATTTTTAACGTAAGAATCTCTACTTTTGTTAAACCTAAATAAGAAATACATAAGGTGTGCTAAGTAGTGAATATTCGAGATGAATAGAAAATCGTCAATAACGTCACTTTTGGGACTGCTTCTGACAAAGTTATGAAGCACTATTTGTTTTCACGGTTTGAGCTAAAGTTGCCCAAGGGCCACAAGAGGACAAGAAGTTTCTCCCGTGTACAAGGGTGCTAATGAGATGGAGGTTGCATTCGTAATATAAATTGACAGATTAGTTACAATGATAGTTCGTTCATGTTCAGAATATAAATTTAGATAAAAAAGAGTATTGGGACTGAATTTGACAAAGTTTTGGAGCGTTATTAAAGTATCCTGTCTGAGCCAAATATTCCTAAGGGCCACAAGAGGGCAGGATGTTTCTCTCGTGTACAAGGGTGCTAAAGATTTGGAGGTTCCATTCGTAATATAAATAGAGAACTTAGTTAAAATGGTAGTTTAACCTCGACCTGAGTTTAGACTTCAACCTCGACCTCGAACCTTGCAGTTTAACATGACGTTCCTATCTGTTTTATATGTATATATAAATTGTTCCAAAGGTATGTAGAATGCATTGTAATTAAATATGAAACTTATTTTCTTTGAATATAAAATAATAAATTGCGCTATTACGAAATTACGAGTAGCGCTCCTGAATCCTGTTTCTCTGCTCCTCATTAGTTACGTCCCTGCTGTAGCTCAGCCTGTTTATGTTGGAACTAAAAATAAATAAATTCATTTTCCGCCGAAAAAAACACTTCATAATTAAAATCATTTAAATAAAAATTTTATATTGTTCAATTACTTACTGAAGTATAAACGTCTCATTGCATCTCTTCCATGAAAGCAGCCCCTGGATCTGTTCTGTATAGTGTTTTAAAGGCTGGGAAAAAAACGGAAGTTTTGGAAAAAAAAACAGGAAAAATTGTTTTTTTCCACGAAGTAAAAAAAACCGTGGTTTTATTGACGAAATTGTTTTTTTTTTTACTTTTCATTTCCAATATTCACTACTTAACACATCTAATGCATTCAATCGGGTGATTTTATGTTAAAAAATGTACAAAACACTTGCAATTTACATTAGGAATGCAATATATGTCATTAGCACCCTTGTACATGAGATAAACGTTCTGTTCCCTTCTGACCCTTAGACATCTTTGTCTCAGACCCAGAAAACATACATTTTGCTTCAAAACTTTGTCAGAGGCGGTCCCATTGTGTATTTTTTTCTATATGTATGTTTTGAACATCAACTAACCCTTTAACTATTTCATTGATCATTAAATGTAAAAGTAAAAAAAAAGGTTCTTTTCCTAAGTAGAACAAAAAATTGAATAAAAACAAAAGTTTTTTTCCGGCGACCAATTTTTCAGGTTTTTTTAAAACACTACGTCTGTCGCATCTTATGGATCAAGTTTTTAATACCTGTTTAATACAATAGTTTCCCTGGTGTGATTCTTAGGTAAAGCTCTGGCGCCGAAACGTACGGCGCCGAAACGTTACTGCGCCGAACCGGCGGCGCCAAAACGATGGCGCCGAACCGGTAGCGCCGAAACGGAGGCGCCGAACTGAGCGGGTCCCTATTATGATGTTGCTGAAGATTATGTTCAATGTATGTCTTCGTTCCTTTGTTTATTGTGAAAAAAATAAAATGTAAAGACAGAACTTATGAAATGTAATATTTATTGTATTTTTTTACTTAGCTAATGCAAGTGGATAGTTTGTGCGTCGTAATGAACTCACGTAGTACGTAGTGCCGTCTATTACAGATTTGCTTAATTACATAGTCCACTGAATTTTTTGTTCATAATGCAGGTAAGGATAAAAGACCATGTAAAACCTCTGCTTTTCATTGGTCATTTAGCGAATTGGATATAGTGTTTGACTTAAGCCCTTGAAACTTGAGTTCTATTTTCACCAATCTCTCACGTCTTTTGTTCTTTTTCAAAGAAATTTACACTTTTCTTTATATACATGAAATCACTTTATCCCTTTTCTCTCCTTTTGCATTTGTAATATTTAACATAACTCACGGAAATGGATTCCGTAAAGTCAGGTTAGATTTTTCCTTACAAGCATTTTCAGAATGTTATACAAACTTCACGGAAATAGGTTAAGTAAAGTCAGGTTTGGACTTTTCATTATACTCAATGCAAAAACTAAAGATTAGGTCTAATATCTGTTTTCCAATCTTCTTTCTTGTCATACACCCATTAGTTTAATAGGTAGTTGACAGATACACTAACTACTTCTGCGGATTCAATACGGCGTGGAAGCTCCCATCGCGAAAACAATGGAGATCACTAAGATTATCCGAATAAATCTCCTTTGTTTAGTCCTCTCCAAGGCTAGCAGAACCGTTTAGGAATATCCTCTTAACTTATAAGAGTTTGTCACATAATCGCATATTTGAATAACAGAGAAACGACAAGATTTAGACTTATTTGAAGTATGTAGATGAAGTGCACATTTTTCACTGTTTAGGGGGAAGATATTACGCTTCATTTTACCCGGAATATATACTTATTGATACTTACACATGAAACAGCCTCGGAGTACCTCATTGCCAGGAGGACAGAATGCAGCTCGCAACGGCAGAGGTCAGTTCTGCAGGAAGTCAGATTGTCAAATTTATGTTTATATTGTATGTATATATTTCAAGAAACCTCCCCAAAGGAAGTGGACATGGAAAGGTCCAAATGGACCAAAAACGAAATAGACTACGTTCTACTGAATAACAAGGAAATTCAAAGTCTCGAGTGATCATACGATGGTGAGATGTAAGCTAGAACTAAATACTAGACTTTAAAGAAAGAAGTTTATCAGAGGAAAACCGCCAGTTTAAGATCTGGAAAATCTAGGAAAACACATACATACATTCGAGATAGAACTAAACAACTAGAGCATGATGAAGATATCAATAGCAGAATTAAAATACTAACTAAGTCTGTGGCTTATGGAACACGCAAGCTCATCGCCGCAGTAATAAACGTTCGTCATTGGATTTTGTTCTAGGCAATATCAAGAGAGACAGCCAAGGAAATAGCAGGCACCAGAAAGAAAAAGGAGAGCAAAAGATCAGAAGAAACTAAACTCTTGATGAAGAAAAGAAGGAAAGTGAAAGAAGAGGAAAATTGCATAAAGAGGATTGAGTACATAGAAATTAATAAAACAGTAAGGAAGAAAATAAGAGAGGATGTACGAAGATATAACGAAAATCTCGTTAGAAATACAATCGAGAAAAACAAGAGACTGAAGAAAGCCAAACAGCAGCTCATGATAGGGAAAAAGCAAATAATTGCAGTTAAGAGACCAGATGGGACCGTAACACGAAATAACGAAGAAATTATAAACATATTTGAAAAATTCTATATTGAATTGTACTACTCCGAGGAAGAACTAGGAAATGGAGACTTAGAAAAGGATGTTGTAGAAGTCCCAGACGTAATGAGAGAAGCGGATAAAGTACTTCGAGGGATAAAGAACGGAAAATCGCCAGTAGGAGATGAACTTACGGCAGATGTTTAAATGTAGAGGTGAAAAAATGAAAGAGGAACTTACTAAATTATTTCCGATGTGCCTGAGGAAGAGAGAAATGTCCTCAAGTTGGAATAATGCTGTTGTTTTTTGAACAGGAAAGAGGACAACGAATGCGCGGAAAACTACAGACCAATTAGTTGACTGTTAGTTCTATACAAAATGTTCACCAAAGTCATTTTGAATCGTATTGAACGAGTCTTAGATTTTAACCAGAGAAGGGAACAAGCCGGATTTGGATTTAGCACAATGAACCACATACAAACATTGAATGAAGTTATGAAAAGGACTAATGAATATGAACTTCCACTATGTTTGGGATTCGTAGATTTTGAAAAAGCTTTCCATTCGGTTTTTCTTGGTAGCAGTACTTAAATCACTCGAGCATCAAGGCATCGAAAGTGCATACATCAAGTTACTGCGAAAATTTTACGAGACTGCCACATCCGTCGTTAGACTACATCAAGAAAGTAAAAAAAAAAAAAAGTTGGAAAAGGGGTAAAGCAAAGAGATTCAATTTCCCCAAAACTGTTTTGTGTGGTCCTGTAGAGAGTGTCGCAAAATTTAAACTTGGATGAAGTTGGAATAAAAATTAATGGCAAATATCTTCATCCCCTACGATTCACTGATAATATAGTCCTGTTTGTTTCAAGTGCAGAAGAACTACAAACCAGAATGCAAGAACTGTGTAATGAGAGTTTGAAAATAAGCCTTAAAATGAATTTAAATAAACCAAAAGTAATATGCAATCAACATGCTGCAAAGAAGGAAGTAAAGATTAATGGTGATTGATGAGTATGATTATCTAAGCCAGCTCAAAACATCGAATGTTAAGTTGACTGATGAAATAAATAGAAGATGTAAAATGGCGTGGAGTTCGTTTGAAAGACTACACTTTATTTTCAAATGCAAAATACCAGTGTGTCTAAAGCGTTAAGTTTATAATCAATGTGTCTTACCTGTGATGATGTACGGCTGCGAAACTTGGACATTGAATGACTCAAAGATTGAGAGTCATACAAAGAGCAATGGAGAGATGCATGTTAGGAATAACCAGGAGGGACAGGAAGACAAATGAGTGGATTCTCGCACAAACAAAGGTAGAGGATGTAATCAAGATTGCGAAGAAGCTGAAGTGGAGATGGGTCGATTACATAGCTAGACGAACAGATGGAAGGTGGGCGACAAATGTACTACAATGGATTCCTAGAGAAAAGAAACGGCCGAGACGACGTCCAAATGCAAGTTAGGTTGATGAAATCAAGCGTTTCTCAGGACCTACATGGATGAGGATAGCAGCAAACCCAGATATATGGAAAGAAAAGGATTCATCTAGCATTGGATAGAAAACAGCTGAATATGATGATGATGATGATATACTTGTTAGTAGAGAAATAATAAAATTGAGGCAAAGAAAGATTAAAATTAAGTTTAAACCTTTTGCGTCAATGATGAATTTAAATGTGAACATTATTTTATGCTTACTTTAAAAGGTCTGAGTGAATCATTAAACAACCTTAAAAGGTTGTATCACTTTTTCGTGAACGCAATAGGGGAGCAAATATAATTTCTGTACATCTTACGGAAACGTTACAGTTTCATACTTACAAGCAGCAATTGGTTCAAACGTTACACCTGCAAAACAATGAAAAGTGACTTGAAGTTTGCACGAATCTCCGGGAGTTAATAAAAAGTGTTGATAACCTGCTGTCAACGAACATTTTCAGTGATGAGGTGACCTTCTACTTAAATCGAAGAGTCAACAGAAGCAATGTGTGGATATGGAGGAATAAGAATCGACGTGCCAGCCTGAAGGTTGAACATGACTCTCCAAAAATTAATGTATTTTGTTCCGGTATCATTTTGTAACGGCTTTAGGAAACTTTGGCTCTGGCCGGATGGATGGTGATAGAATGAATTGCTGGAATCAGCAAAGTGGGAGGAAACGGGAGTACCCAGAGAAAACTCACGCACACTGTGTTTGCCCATCACAAAGACCATGTGAACAAGGATCGAACCGACGCGACGACCTCTATCACCAGAGGTGGGCGCTATACAATGTAGCCATCGTGACCCTCAGTGTTTGTTCCATATCAGAACTGACTGTGTACAGCCTTATTATCTTGAAGAGACAAACCAATACTGGACACACTGAGATGGAAATGATAACGAGCAGGTTGATACATGAACTAGCTGGTGAGGATGATAACTACCTTTTCCAGCCAAATGGTGTACCGCCGTACATTGGTCCCAATTACCGAAAAGATGAACAAAAGTCCCTTAAAATAGTTTCACTCTGGGGACTTTTAAAGCCACAAAAGTTAGGTTGGTACCTGTAGCTTTAGAATGATCATTTTCAATTGTCATATGTAAGCGTGTGACTCTTATAACCTGTCGAGTAGAGCACGTCACATTGGAAGGCTACAATTAGCTTTACATTTGATCGCGGCCGCGTTAAACGATTTTGGTTTACGTATGTGTAATTGTCTTTGTTATAAAAACTATTAATGAAAGTAAGTACATTTGTAGTATGTAAATAAAATAACAGAAAATTTCTTTGTTATTACATTATTTAAACATTTAAATTAGCGTTGAAATTTTGATTTTAAAGAATAAATTATGAATAACCCAAAAGTTCCATGTGATCCCGGTTTGAAATTAACTTTCGCGGCTTCTGGATTCTTTTTATTTTACTTTACAAAATTAAATCTGCCCATTCTTGCACATTTTTGTTTAATCTCAGTTTTTAGGCGAATTAAATTCGAATTCAGCAACCTAATAAGTACGCCATATTGGATCCGTCATATTGTTTCTTTTTAAATTATATCAATTTTGTATTCAACGTCTTCAAAATCTCTATATATTTTAAAAAAATATACATAGGGGTTAACCATTTTTTTTTTTTAATTTTTGTCACGTTTTCGGCATTTGGAACCACTGTGCATTGCACTGGTAGGAAATTTTTTTCAACGGATGTCATTCAAACTGATGGAATGGTTGAGCTGGACAAAATGACCAGGCGTTCTGCAAGTGTCCTCCGAGATAACGAACGCATTACTCAAGCTGTAAACTTAATCACGCCGAATGTACAACAGAAAATCTGGTCCAAGCTAGATTGTAGGCTCGACGTTTGCCGAGTAAATGGTGGGACGCACATCAAGTTTGTCCTTTCATCTCAATATTTTTAATTCCTGCTCCAACATTCAAGATCTTGATCTTCGAATCGGCACTGGCGAGTAGAGGAAAACACTTCACAAAGATTGCCACTCGAGCGTGGTTTTCCACGGTTTCCTTAAGTTTTGTTAAGTGATTCCAATATAGTAGCAAGGCATAGACCCGACCTATGCAATCTCTATCTCTACTCTAAAGAGCGCTAGCAAGAAACATCATTCCAGCCCTCAAACACAGGGGGGTGCTTCAAATATTTGAACAAAGAGTTCGGATCAAATATAAATATTTATCAAAGTGCTCGCGAGAGGCCTTGTGATCCCCTTTCTTCACACCCCTGCAGCAGGAGTATGCTCCAAATAATTAAACGAAGGACTCGCAAGAAATTAATCTATTTAACCAAAGGGCTGTGCGAGCCCCTTCCATCCCCTCCAGGACGGTCCTGCAGATATAAATGTGTCAGTCTTGAGCCATACCTGCTCGCAACGTTGTAAGGCCCATAAATATAAATTCATTTCAAATTTCAAAATTAAAAGCTAACTTCATATTTTGGCGAGTAGGTGGCACTTGTACTATTTTTCTGGGTTCAGTTATACGTGGTTGTCTTGTAATCAGAAGCTCCATGGTCGATCTCGGTGCTGACTTTCCTAAAGTTTTCACTTGTATCCCTCGGTTACAGCAGGCAAATGTTAAAAAGTAGGTTAAAATTTATAAACAAAAGTAGTTAATTTATTTGCAGTTAAACTAGTCCAGTTAAACTAGACTAGAATTAGTAAGGTTTATTTCATTTTTTACTGCCAATACAAGCTTAAAATTGTAGTTCTGTTTTTATCCTACGTCTCCAAGTCAAACCTGTGATAACTCGACCGGTAACGTTTTCTCTCTTTCGTGCATATACTTTATTCTGAATGCATCAATTTTGTAGAATCTTGGGCTGCATTTCAGATACTCCCTCGTTCAATCAGTGACAATGTATTACGTCAGCTATATACTTATTACTTATTTTCCCACCAAGCTGTAGTACCAGTATCTAAAGGTTCACGTACCAGTACTGGTATGCGTATAATAGTTTGCGTAGCCCTACACTAGAACATATCGCCCTAAACATAAAAAAACACAAAATTTTAAACTAATAATAATATTATCTCAACAATTTAATAAGTAAAGAAATAAAAGTGATTGCTAAAGAAAGTACACTTAAATTCTACGTAATTCTGAACATTGTAATAAAATATTTACGTTCGTCTTCATCGCCAGGTGCTATTATGAAATTCTATAGAGACGGAACATTTTTACTTTTTATCCTTTGTTGTCAGATAGTTAATAACTTTGCATTATCTTACGCATTCTTTATTTGAAAGGGGCAGAATTATATATCTGCATTGTTGAAAAAATACAATATTTTAAATATACATTCCTTCCGCATTCTCAATCCTTACTATATTAAATTATCTTACTTTTTTTTATTTTACTTTTCATCAGTCTCTTTCTTAGTGAAAAAATAACTGAAGAATTGAAACTGATCGTAATGAAACGAAAAAACTATCAACCACTGTTTCTCCCAGGGATTCTTTCGAGGGACTTCCTCCCTGAAGTTTTCAACAGCGCCCCTGAAACAATTAGTGCTAGCACTTATATGACTCAGACGTATACTGAAATACCCTTATAAAAGTACACCATCGAAAAAAAATCTTGAAGGAAACACTGCCATCAACAGACCCGTATCGAAATGTATCCTGAAAGTTTGCTGTCGGAATGGACACTTCATGGTAATGCATGCATTAGCAGCACTTTCCAACTGCAAAGCCTCGAGATAAAGGTTGGAATATTGGAGGTCAAAACAGGTATCTGACAACAACAGAGCATACCTTCACCAAGGAGTGTAGCAATGGAGTGCTGTGATGTGGGAGTGCAGGCACGGTGTGTGGTTCCAGGAACGGAACAGTCATTAGGAGTTATAACAAGAGTTGCAATAAAATAATTTATAAAAAATAGTTTGTTCGTCTTAAATTAGAGTAGTCCAAACATTGTATTTCACAGAGTATTTCACAAACATTGTCGAAAATTGTGCCTCAATTAATGTAGCAACATTTCGCGACGATTGGACACCCAAATCATTCTTGTCTCGGTCTTGTTCATATCTTCTTTGAATCTTTAATAAATATTTAATTTGTCGTACGTTATTGTGGTAGAAAAGGTGGGTCTTCAACCCACAGAACTAAAAGGGAAAATACTCTTCTACTAAATTCTCATCAAATTTAATGCGAGATATAGCATGAATAACACTTTTCACCTTGTATTGCTTTCAGAAAAAAAATCAAAGTTTTAAGTCATTTTTGTCAGGCTACAACTTCGGATGCACTAATTCAGCCACCAGGCTGAGTGAGAAGTTACCTACTTCATTCTCTAATTGAAAGTCAATTAATCATTTCTCATAGACTGCAGCCCAATTGTATATTTGGTGCAATGTCACTAATAGTTTGTACACAACATTTCACATTATTTCGGTGGCCACCCGATTCTCCTGATGGTAATAATTTTGGTGACGAATGATATGAAATGGAATAGACGATTTAAGCACTATAATCTCCATCAGCCAAACTGCGTAAACGGAACACGTTATGCTATCTGTGTTGTACCTTAGAAGGGTTTTCATGGATATGTAACACTGTGATATGATGAATCACAATATTTGTGACGCCCAAAGGAAACTCAACAACGTACCAAGATGGAATTTAAAACAATTTTGCTAATGGCTGGGTAAAGGGATAGGAGAAAGGAAGTTGAAAGGCACAGCTTAAAGACACTATCCTGATATTAGCACGAAATGCCTGAGAATAATCCTGGTAATTCCTAAGCTATTGAGGCCATCGCTGAGCAAGAACACAGGGCCTTCTGAATGCGAAACTAACCCTCCACCAACTTAATAAAGTATACACTTACGTTTAATGTATGTTTACTATGCACGTTATCGCCCTTACACAAGTTTAGTATACATCACTAAGAGCGATGCAGACGAACTAGGCGAACACCTCGAGCTGATAAAGCTTGAGTTCAATTGCGACAGACGACTTTTTAATATTTTTTATTACAGGTATGGTATGTGGGTAAAATATTAAATTACTCCATGTAGGGTGTCATACGGTGACGAGAAATTCAACAGAAATATAAACTGAATTGATTGATGTTAGGTTTTCAGCAACAAATGCTGATAAGCATATATCACCGTTATGTTCAGCCATCTGTCTGTCTAGAACTTTTATCTCAGGAATTCCTAAATATACAAAGCTGGTTGAGGTTTCGTTCGAAAGGTCTTGTCGAAGTGAGTTAACAACTCCATATACCATGTATGTCCGTCCGTCTATTAATTTCAAATCAGGAATTACTAGAGATACGAAACTGGTCGAGTTGAAAGTTTCTATACATTCGATTATAACTAAGTGGGCAATACATCGTATTACAGATCGAAGCTGATTTAGCAAGAAATCATACAACTATTGTTATCTATAAAAACGGTATAATCATTGGCGCAAGATTTAACTAACTCGCGAAATTACTGTCCTAAGAATCGTCTGCTCTGCATATCTGTTGCAAGATACGCTACGCTTAAGAATGTATTTTCCAGTTCGCCTTGTAACCGTTAACAAATACAATTTAATTAAAACATATTTCCATTTCAATATTTACAAGAAATAAGAAATCTGTTAAAGGTTATTTCGTGATGCTCAATATATTTCTACCCGATTGATTTATACCACGCAACAGAAAAGAATTTCACATGTCTCGTTAGTCTCCACCTCATAGCTTTCCCCTTACAAAAGCTTCAGCTAAGTTACATATGGCAACCGAATGGGCTCAGTTCTTTTTCATACAGATTCGTTTCAAGCGCGATAACAGGACGTATAAAAACTGATCTATGATTAGTTACAAGAAAACAAATCCATGAATCACAAAAGCTCTTCCAAACAGCAGTGTACTATGTAGTTATTTTTTTTTTTAGTTGAGGTTTTCTCGTATGTGGTGCTGTTATCATCTATCATCTACATGATATACTTCGAATTGCCTTTAAAGCGGGAAGTATAAACTTAGGACGAACCTTCTCTCTATCTGCCTTCTTTAGGAGCTATCGTGCCACACAGACTGAGTGCATAAACTAAAACCAAACGAATAACTCACTACCATTGAACACAAATCTAATCTTATACACCTCCTGTAATACATTTATGTTATATTGGGATTGCATACCTCATTGGATAAAGAAATGGATAAATATTATAAGGACTTTACATTATTATAGATCGAATACCTACTTTGACTAATTTTAATATACTTTTGACATTGCATCCATACTCTGAGGGGGTGTATAACATATAGAGGTTATAATATTTAAAGCACATGTCTTTGATTAAGAGAACAAACAAAGAAATCACCCTTGCACTAGATATCAACGTTATAGATGGTATGATTTCAGTTCCATCAAAGATCAAAGATGTTAAATATTGAGTTGGTACGTTTTCATACGATGACGAATCGTAATATCATGAACAAGAAATTTTCATTTTGATTTTCTTAATTTTTATGATTCCAAAGTTAACCAAATCATTATTAACAAGTTTATAACAACAACTATAGTTGGTCTTTAAAATGTTTTAACTTAAGCTTACATTTTATACTCTGTAACTTGTGCAAAGTAAAATGTTATTCCAAGTTTTGTAACAAAAAGTGCATCATACTTTTGGAAACGTTTTCTCCATAATTTAACTTTTCCGTTTTCTATAACTTGTACAAACAAAATATTGGTACTGTGACTTTGTAACAGAGAAGTTTATCCAAATTTTTAAAAAAATGTATAGTTAACAATTCAACTTTTCAGTTTCTATTGTACAAAGTAAACTGTCATTCTCAAATTTGTAAGAATTTTAGTTTGATTTAAAATCATTTGTTAGAACCTAAACAAAGTAAAATGTCACTCACAACGTTTTACGTCACACAAGGTAAAATGTTATTTCTGACTTTCTAACAAACTTTGTTATAATTTAAAAGTGATCTTGATAACTTAACTTATTCTATTTCATAACTCGCACAAAATAAAAATATTGTTGTCACAAGATTGTAGCAAAAAAGATTTAGTTTGTTTTAAAATGTTTTCTTTATAACCTAAGTTTTCATTTTATAGTCTGTGAGGTGCACAAAGTAAAATGTCATTCACAGCTTTGAAATAAAATAAAATGTCATACTTTAAAATTTCTGTAGTTAACAATTCAACTTTACAGTTTTTTTACTTCATAACTTGTACGAAGTAAAGTATTATTTTCAACTTTCTAACAAAAACGTTTTACTTTGCTTTTAAAATGTTTTGTTTATAATTCAAGTTTTCACTTTGTAGTCTATAACTTGCAAAAGTAAGCTGTTATTCACAACTATGTAACAAAAAGTGTGTCATACTTTTAGAAAAGTTTTTCCTTAATTTAACTTTTCACTTTCATTTCGTAACTTGTAATATATAATATGTCATTTTCACCTTTGTAACGAAAAAGTTTGACTTTGCTTTAAAATGTTTTGTTCATAGCTTAAGTTTTTCGGTTTTTATTTTGTAACTTGCACAAAGTAAAATATCATTCCTAACTTTGCAACAAAAGAGTATATTTTACTTCTAAAAATGTGTCCTTAACAACTCAAATTTACACTTTACAGTTTATAACGTGTTAAAATTAAAATATCATTCGCAACTTTTAACAGAAAGTTTTACCCACTTTTGAGTTTATATTTTATAACTTACACAAGTAAGGAATCCGAAAAGTACCTACAGATAGATTAAAGTATTACTCAGAGTGGTTTTAGCGGGTGCCAATGTGGAGTTCTGGGGAACTGTGGAGACTATCGATCTTCGTGAGATAGATTTATGGGCAAAATGTACCGTACCCGAAAGGTTACATTCAGCGAAAATTTGAAGTAGCTACATTAAGTGGTTAACGAGATATGACGTTTTAAATCCATGTACCCCATGATAAGAAGGCATGGGGGTACGGTAAGAAGACGAAGAAACCTGTTGCTCTTTATTACCAGGTAATTTAATTGTACAGCAAGAAGAAAAAGTAAGTGAAAGATACTAAGACAAAATTCGATATCAAAAACATGCCATTTATTTGCACTGTGTTAATAATACAGGGTGATTACAAATGTTTGATCGGGTTTCGTGAGATTATTATAAAAAGACTAATACAGTTACAGTAAACAACATATTTCAGATAAATCAGGAACTGTCCAAGTTTTAATACGTAATTTCTCATACGTGTAACTTTCACGATTAGCGGCAGATGGCAGCATCATCACAAATGCTCTATGTGGCTTCATTTTGTCACACGACACACATCTAAGCGGTAGTCCAATTCGGCCGAAACGCGTTCTGGCATAGCGGAAGTGATGGGGGAGTGAGTGAACATAGTTCCAATTTTTACGCAAAATTTTCCACACAGTTGGTTGCGGAATACCAAGTTCGTGACGCGCGATGTGTCGATTTCTTTTGGCTGTGAGTGAAAGTAGCCTGCACTCGCTCCACTGTTTCATCTGAGACGGTAGGACGTCCTGTGCTTGTATAAGTCATTCCACATTTAAGTGCCGCTGCGTCGAGTGGCAAAACACTGAACTATGACATAAACAAAACGTAGCTCATACGTGACAGTCGATCCTTGATAAGTCATTTGCAGTGTTGAAAACTCAGTAGGTTTTTGCACAGAACGTGGTACATTACGTTGCGTAAATAGTCATGAATTCAAGTTAGCGTGGGAATATAGGCATAGTAATTTGGTCTACAAGAACTGTTTATGAAGAATTATACAATTTCTGCCACGTAAGAAAATAAAAGTTAAAGAGAGCAAATGTAATTATTTATTAAATTGGATGCAGCCTTCGTTTCTCTCTCTCTCTCTCTCTCTCTCTCTCTCTCTCTCTCTCTCTCTGTGTGTGTGTGTGTGCGTGTGTGTGTGTGTGTGTGTGTCAGTGTGTTACATAAAAAACTTTCAAATCGTATGATACTGGGTACCAGTCAATTCATTTTTATTGAATTTTGCAAACAGAAATTTAGAGAACAAGTGTGGCCCACGGTGGCTCAGTTAGTAGAGCGCTCACCTCTGATGCTAGGGGTTGTCGGATCTATCCCTGCTCATGCCATGTGGGCTTTGTGGTGGACAAACACAGTGTGCGTGGGTTTTCTCGGAGTACTCCCGTTTCCTCCCACTTTCTTCATTCCACCAATTCATCCCATCATCCATACGGCCTGAGCCATAGTTGCCTAAAGGCCCTACAATAAATTCAAAAAATTAGAGAACAAGTATGTAAGCTAGGACCTGCACTGAAAAGTGACGACTCGTGTTGTGAAAAACGTTCTATTTTCTTATTTAAATAAAAAACGTCGCTCTTTTGAAGTATTTTTTCTCATTTTGTTTTTCAGGCAGCTAATATTTATTGTTTAAGTTGCAGATATTTAATTTAATCAGTAGGACTGAGGTTCAGATCCTCAGACATTCATCCTAACATACTACGCCGTTGCTTTCCTGCGGCCGAACGAGGCGAATTATGGTATTATTTTGTTTATGCTATATTTATGTCACCCGAATGCAGATCCTGACTCGAAGGTTCCTGGGCAAGATGAACCGATAATGGCTTGTCATTACCTTCCAACGGATGAAGATAACGTCCTGAGGACGGGACCTACAGTTTTAAAGCCCCTTAGAGATCTGCAATGTGCTGACGCACATTTTGAACAGAACTGTTGCGATACGAAGAAGTAATTTTTATAATACAAATTTGTGTGCTGCTGTTATTCTAAGGAATTGTCGTGGTTCAGAGAGTGCGCGTCTGATAATGAGTCGGGCGGTCCGAGTTGAGGACACTGGAGACTTTTCTCGCAGTGTTCCCCTGTCTGACGCTCTGAGGTGTAGTCAACTTCCTATCAAATTGGGTAGCAGACTGTCCTTGGTATTCCTGGGCTTCTTGGGAGGTAAAGACGGTTGAGCGTGGGACAGACCACCCGGAGGGCAAAGCAGAATGTTTAATTATTTCCTTGTGTTTGAACATTGTTTTTTTTTCAGAGGTGACTAGGACCGGAGATGTTGCCCCCAGAGCACGGAAAACATGACGTCAAAATTTCCAGTTAATTATTTTACCTAGACCAGGTAATTCCGGTCAAGTTTCGGACTCTGCCGAGGCGTCACTTATGTTTCGGTCACGACAGATCACCAAAAGTGACTCGGTTTCAGCTCTGTTTATTTTTCTCCCCGATTTGAAGAATAAGTTTCTTTCGAAAACTTTTGTTTAATTTAGAAAGAAATATTCGAATACGACTTCTGTCTGACATCTTGCCGCACACTCAAAATGCGGTGAAAAAGATACATTATTCGGAAAAATACTTAGGCCTATATCTAGGACGAACTGCCTTTGCAGCAAGAACTCCAGAGTAACAAAGGTACCGGTAAGCCAGAAGAGGTTTGGATTATGTTGATGTAAAACATCTATAAAAATGAAATATACGTTATGAGCTCGTTTAATGAACTTATTGTATTGCAACAGCAGTACAAGTACATTCACGTTTGAAATCTCTCTCTCTCTCTCTCTCTCTCTCTCTCTCTCTTCTCCTTCTCTTTCTCTGTGTTTGTTAGAATAGATCATTTGTAATGCCACTTTGCATTCGTATGATGATATTAAAGCAAGATCAACAAACCTACGCCTAAAGACCATAAATAAATGAATTCATAAAAATATATATTATCTTTCACTGTTTTTGGAGTTGTAAAGAATGTAACAAAGTTATATAAAATGTACTTAAATATATTGAACCTATTGGGACCTAACGCTTTAAGTTCGATTTCGATATTGTGCGTTAGCAACACTCGTCTCAAACCAGCGACTGAGTCACTGTTGACTATATGAGCGCCACCACGTAAACAGCGGCACAACTATTTGCAATGGTTAGTACGTTTGCAGATACAACCTGTGTCCTTGAACAGCCTGTGCCATTTCAATATCCTTTGGTGTCCTGGTGCTTGTGTTTTGACCTGTCTTCGGATGCACGCTGAACTGTAACGACTGACTGACACTTTTCATATTCCAAGACACAAAACGCTTTTTGCCGCCCAGACGCCATTTTCACAACTGCTGTGCTCTTTAGCAACTCGTAAAAGTTACATGTATGAGAAATTACACGTTAAAACTTCGACAGTTTCTGATTCTTTTGCGGTATGTTGCTTTACTGTAAGTACATTAGTATTTTTTTAATAAACTCACGAAACCCGATGAATCTTTTATAATTACCCTGTATTTATTATTGCATAATGCTCAAATCTGGGTTACTGCCTGAAGTTTTCATAAAGCACCATATTGTTACGTAAGCTTAAACTACAGAGTAAATAAGTAAACTTTTTTAAAATTATATTTCCAAAGAATTTATTGATTACATCAGAAAATTATAAGGATTAAAATGGGATACAAAGGACAACGTTCAATCGGAACATTTTTCGGAAAATCTCAAAGGAGGAAATATGGATGTTTTAAAAAAGAAAACAGTGGTAGCCTTCCCTTACCCTTTTGATTTCAACTTAATATGCATTTTGCCCTTTATATGCCTAATTGATTTCCGTCACTACTGTTTTGTTTTTGCCTCCTCATACCTAATACCAAAGAACCCAAAAGGAGGAGATATTAAACTACATAACCTTATAGTTTTAAACACTCATATCCCAAGCAACGATTAGAGAATTCACTATAATTTTTTCACTCAATGGGTTTATGTAATGAGTACAATGATTTCCGTTAAGGAATTGCGGTTTTAGTTAGTACCCTCTGCATACCCGAGAACCCAACAAAGTACCTATGCATTTTGGGGGGATTATAGCGGCTAGTTTTTGAGGGCCTTGTTGTTTTCTGTGGTACTGCATATTTTGCCTATAAATCCAACTAACGAAATTCGATAACCAATATTTTGGGTAACTGAAAGTACCCCAGAATCCCACATAGATACCCACTAAAACCATGCTGAGCGATACTTGAATCTAATGATATCTGTAGGTAGTTTTCGGATTCCTTTCCGCTTTGTACCGAAACCTCACAAGTTCATTTTTCATGGGGTCACACTAATAAGATATATCTCAATAACCACTTGGTCTATCGTATTCGGGTCTTCACTGAACTTCTTAGTTGAAGGCTCCCTTTATTTTCTACTTCAACATTTTTAGTTATATGGAGAAATTAGAACAGGAAGTACCCCGTGGTACCCCAGAACCTTACAGATTGACCACTTACTTTTCAAAACAATTCATATGGGGTAGCTCTTTATACGAAGTAATTACTTTTCTCAATTTTCTTTATTAACATTATTATTAGGTTCGTAATGTGCAAAATTATAACACAGTTTGACGTTTAGTATGCTTTCTCTTAACACCTCCCTATTATCCGACGTTCTGCTGGCTCATTTATGTCGGGTATGCGAGACTCCGAATTCCTACAATCAAAATAAGAAAAGCAACAAAAAAAGAATTTCTCTTTTTTTACTTTTCAGTTGACCTGAAATTTTTATGTCGGTTTAACGTGTCTTTAAAAAAAAATAATTGAATTTTAGTCCGTATACATTATTCTCAATTCCCCCCCCCCCCTCAGCACATGAGGCTTCTGCGAGAAACAGGCATACATGAGAGACCTCTGTCTTTTATTATGAATATGTAAATATTAAAGAAAATGAAACATACACCCGCGACGAAAAGCAGGCGGTCAAAGTCTTATAGAGAATTATGAAAATATTTAGACAAACTACAGGTTCTTCTAGTGCCTTTTGCATTGCATTTGATTTTATGTAATGCAGAAGTTTCCTAAAGGCAGGAGAGGGTCACCTGTCAGTAGTGGTAAATCCAGCCCTGTCAACCGAAAATATTTACCACAACGAACCTTTACTAATTAGATGATAGACTAAAAACTGTGAATAAAAGGTACCTCACTTTAACTCATGTTAAGCTCTCAATAACATTTTGCTCTGAAACTTTCTTTGAAATTTGCTAGACTATATTGGAATAGAATTAAAGATTTTATAACAACATGTATTCATTATTTTGCTAGTGGTTTCTCAGTCGTGTACATGAAAGTTTTTTTTTTTATTGAATAATGTCCCGGCAATGAAAAGAATGAATTAAACTTTTCTGGATTAAAAACCATGCAAATTAGTTTACAATAAGTGGAAACAATAGAATTTCGTGAATAAAGGTGTATAAATTTCGTGAGTGAAAATGTTAAAAATTGGTGAGTACAAGGGTAAATTTTGTAAGTAGCTAAAATTAATATTTTTTCCAGTGACAATTTAAAACTTTAAACATAAACTTTGTACTATTTATTCAAGTTTTTCACATACTTCTGCCACAATTGCAAACATAAGTATCAAAATTTTAATAAGCAAATGTACAACTATGAAGGCATTTATTTCTTAACCATTCAGTTGAATTTTTATGGTCGTATGATGATAACAGCTCTAAATTTGTCATGGTCAGATTTGTTCGATTGTTCGTCAGCACACAGGAAAACTTTGCTAACAATCCCTCACAGTCAACATTTGAAAATTTGCTTTGCTCTGTCCGATAGTGAGATTTTTGGTGGAATGATATTTCACGTGTTCTACTTGTTTTCACGAAGCCTTTCTCAGCCAAACGCACACAATGAATGGCCTTGTGATAATGTAGTTCGTATTTTTCAGCTAGATGACAAACCGCGTTAGTAAATGTGCTGCCATGAATGGAGAATAAAGTATACCACATTCTAATATTCTCTGTGCTACACGAATCCAATGATGGGTTTTTGAAGACGAATTGTATTTTTTCTGATTGTTTAGGGATTCTATTCGGGAATGAAACATTAACAATTGTATAACTTCTTGAGTAGTGCTCTGAATTCGTGGATGGAAGCAAAATGTCCAAATTTCGCGAGTATTTCGTGAGTTAAAAAGAACATTTTCACAAAATGATAACAGTCATCTACCTACTTCATGCGATTTCTTCACTGCAAAATTTTCGCGAATCGCGATATTCTGCTGTCTCTTGTAAGAGGTCCCTCTGACACGTCTTCCTAAGTACGTCTTTAACGTTACTTTTCACCACAACAACAATTTTACATGGAATGTTGCAGCTGTGCGGTCGTAAACTCTTGGAACTCACTCATATCAATTATTATTATTCTCAGGATCGCGGCTCGTTCTCTTGATACAGGCTATACCTAAAGAGTGCCCCAAAGCTACACAGTAGTGGTAACACAACTATTCTTAAAGAGAGAAATGTCCACAATCGCTCCGGCGCTTTGCAACAGCCTGGGCGACATGAACAATCCCTCCACTACGTCTAGCTATAAGAAAGACCGCGATACACCACAACACAAATAGTTTATTTAATAGAGAATTAAAATGTAATACAATTACCTGTGCATCAATTACCTTATATTCACTACTTACGTAGCCAGCTCATATAACCATCTGGTGTACTTAATACTTTGCATTCTTAACAATCAACAATAGAATTACCTTCTCTTTAATTCTTACTCAATGATTAACGTTTTATAATTATGTGATAATAAATTCCTAATATTGTATACAAATAAACAATAACATAAAAAGTTGCCCATTTCGCTTTTACAGCTACTCAGGTCCAGCCATCTAGCGATCATTTCCCAAAACTTGTCCTCTCACATTCACTGTTCAACAATGAAAATGTAAATTGAAGAAAATCACCTAATTCTTATTGATTTTGTGGTGCTTATCACGAATGTGAAAGCGAAAATCGAATATTAGCTCTGGCTTTTGTTTTACATCCATGTCTAAAAATAACGTTATAATAGTGAATATATTCGTTTTATTTGGGGTAAAAATGTTCCTGATCTGGCAACACTGGAGGAACTATACAAACGCTTTGTTTCTTTCTATTCCTTATCACATTTGTTTTCTGCTATTGTTCGAAACAACAATACTATTGGAGTTATCAGAGTTGTTGATGTGATTTTCTTGTAGTGCTGCATATGAAAAGACAGTTTTACAAGCATATGTTTGAACAGTTACTCTGAGTTGCTTGAAATGACATTTTGAGTGTTTGAATAGACGAAAATGTCGCGACATTGTGCGAATAGAGCGGACAATTTCTGCTACGTGTGTGGAGAAGTAACATTTTCGTCTCAAAAGCAGCATATAACACCATTAATAAGAAAAGCTTATGGACTTTATTATGGTTGTAAAATTGGAGACCAGGATAAGGCTTGGGCACCCCACATTGTTTGTAACACTTGTGCAAGCAATCTGAAAAACTGGATTAATGGGAAGAGACGTTCAATGCCTTTCGCAGTGCCTATGATTTGGAGGGAGCCAAGCGACCACATCAAAGATTGTTACTTTTGTATGGTTCCTTCTGTCCAGAAGGGAATTTCCAGGAAGATGAAGCGGACCTTGGTATATCCTAATAATCTGCAATGCGCCCAGTTCCACATGGAGAAGGACTTCCTGTTCCTGACCCACCCAAAGAATATGACCTTTCTTCCGATGATGATCAAGAAGTTGTAACTCCTGAACCAAGTACTTCGAACGACCCTGAGTTTGTGGTAAACGACCCCCCAAGTGAACCACATAGACCCACTCAAGAAGAGCTAAGTGATTTAATCAGGGATTTAGACCTACCAAAAAACAAAGCAGAAATTTTAGCGTCACAGTTAAAACAATGGAATTTATTGCAGGACCACAGATTCGACAGCTATTCAGAGATCATCGGTTCGATGAAATTCTACAAGATGAGGAAAAAGCTGAGTGGGAAAGCTTGAAAAGTGTTTGTTCACAGTTCTTGGGAAGACACCGAGCAACAAATTACAGAGAAATAACGGCAGAGTTGTTGTTATGCTACGAGAAACTTAGTTGCAATATGTCTCTGAGACTCCACTTTCTTTATTCCCATCTCGAATTTTTTCCTGAGGATTGTGGAGCAGTAAGTGACGAACATGGTGAGCGTTTTCATCAAGATATTGCAGCCATGGAGAAGAGATATGAGGGCAAGTGGAGTTCTAACATGTTAGCAGACTACTGTTGGACTATTGCAAGGGACGCTTCAGACGTAGTGTATAAAAGGCAGGCCAAGCGAAGACGCTCAAAATGAATTCAACAGGAATCTATTTTGTACAAGGGATCTCACGAAACTTTTGCCTATATTGTAGTGTAGTTGTTGGTTTGAAAACTTATGTTGTATTTTATTTTGCTTTTAGAACTGTTGGATTTTGGCTATACTAATTGTCAATTCTTATTCAACTATAAAGAAATTAGGACTACTTCGTGCTGATTTTACTTGATGTAGCAAAAACATATTTGTACATATTTTTTTTAACGATTTAAGGTTGATACTGAATTTTATTATTGGTTTATAATGTTTGCCCTAACCACTATTGTTTAATTCTATGCATTGCAATATTTCACAAATTTGTTCTACCACAATTTGAAGCTCGTTATATAACATGTATTTGCGCCTTTTAAATTATGGATGTACAAGGGTATAAAAGTTATGGGCTAGTGTATGTCTTAATTATATCCAAACTTATCACATTACGGTTACATGAATGTAAAAATACCTTAATCTCGGTATTTACAACTACTTTGGTCAAATGTTTTCATAAATTGTAATACATTTGGAATATACTGATACGTACTGTTGTACAAGGGCAATTTTTTGCATAACCGGAGCTAAGAATAGTGCACTACTGTTACATTTTCTCATATTATGCTTAAGTGGATGCAAAAATCATAAATTTAAACAATTTACATACTTTCGATCAAAATTTGTTGCACAGTGATAGGCAGGTCACATAAAGCCTCCCCTCTCGCTGTAATAAAATAGTTTTAATTTTATTTGAGAACTTATAATCCTTCACATTTTTTTTTAACTTTAATACATCTTGAATAAATCAAAATTCCTTTAACTTTTGAAATTGAAACACACTAAATTAACTTTCCATTAAATAATTTAAAAGTTAAAGAATACAAATATTTTTTTTTTTATTTGAACTATGAATAACATAATCTTAATTACATTTACAAATTCATTTTCTCAAATTATTTTTAATAGTCATTTGATCTTCAATAATTTCCTTATTCGCATACTTTGCCAAAAATGCTAAACAAAATCCTTGAAATTATGAATTTTACTTTTATTTTCGTTTGATACCGTGTTCAGTCACTGATTCCTGTATTAGATTTAGCCTACTACTATTACTTAAGTTTAACCACGACAAACAAGATGTTAGCTGTCTAAGATATACCGTTGGACTTTTGTATAATATATCCCCTTTCCATATAGGTATTCGCTCGATATTCTTTAGTGAAGGCTCTCTTGCTGATACATACTAGAATTGTCCTAAAAGCTCTTGTGAAAATTGTTCCTTCCAATCTACTTTACTGGTTTTGGTTGTACAAATATTTTCTGATTCCTTAATTGACACATTCTCACCCTCACTTACACCATTATCATCCCCCTTCTCTTGGGACATAAAATACCTTCAATCGATTAAAGATACCATACTTTCATTATCTTTCCGACTATCCTCTAGGATACCATTAACATCTCCATGCCTTAGATGTATTGTTGGCTCTCTAGTATTGAGATTAACATGTCCTTCCAACCTATTCAGCCTATACTCCTCAGTTACCATATTTTCCTTAAGTACCTCTAAATTCATCTTCTGCATGTCAATCTGAGAGTTACACGCTTTGTACTTATTTGCCCACTCCACACATTCATTGTACAATTTATGTCCAAGAGAATCAATCATCTCACTTAACCGACTTTCCAAGGCTTGAAGTCTTTCGTTCCATTTCATTTCTTCCAACTTATTTCTTTCTTCCATGTTTCGTTTCTCTTGTTGATCACGACTTTCTAGCCGTTGCATATTTCT
>JAGDQP010025957.1:615-16950 GCA_022664845.1 Lepisma saccharinum
TGCAACATACTTAGTGTATCTAAGCCATTAATGCTAAATTCTAAGAGAAACAAATTTACATTATATAGTACTCTATGAAATACAAGGTATGACTAAGAATTTTCTTCTTACATCAACCGTGATATAAACTTATAACCAGTGTTCGATTTGTATACTTTCCACAGAGGGGGAATAATTTGTGAGATACGTAAAATGCTGTATTTTATGTCAATTTATATCCCAACTTTGGGCTTTATTTCAAGAAACAGAGCCAGGAAACATTTTTATATAGAGGGGGATAATCCCAACCATCCCCGGCTACAAATCGAACACTGCTTATAACTGAAGTTATTTCACTGAAAATAGTATTTTTGCCAGTGCATCTACCATTCTCAGTATGATTTAAATTTCTGATACCAATGTTGGAAGTTGTTTTCAGTCAGGCTATTGCGGTTTGTTGTGGCTTCTTCGATATTTTTATTGTCCTAGAAACATAATTCTACAGCTGCTGTTAAATTTGAGAGAAAATATGAAAGTAGGGTGGCAAGAAATCAGGACTACAAGAAGATTGAAATGAGCAGAATTAAAGACCTCTAATGGACAGAGCAGTCCTTTCTTCTTGCCTAGCAAACTCAGTAAAATGCGATTAGCAGACTCCGTATTTATTCCCAGCTCTATCACAGTCATTCTGATAGTCGTCTGTCCTTTGCTACTAGAGACCGCACCTTGACAACACTGTTTTCCTCTGACAAAGTTGACTTCCGTTCAGAGCGATTCAATTTAAGGCAAAATTTGACGTAACTTTGTTTGATACGCCTCTGTATACTTATCATGATGCAGGACGTTAACACAAGTTTGATTAAAGATGGATACGACAACGCACTAAACTGACAGAACTGGTTCTCGTTGTATACCAAAATCCATACACGCTGCGGACTAGTAAATTAATGCTGCTAGATGCAGTGTAAGAATTATACTATCATTACATCTGAAACCGAGTATATAATGGGGAAAGAAAAGTTGACTGATGCTTTCTTCTCAGTTAGTAAAGCCTTGGCTTCGTATTCAGAAGGTAAAGGATTCCTCAGAATGTTGCCTTCAAACTAGGCCCTGGCCAATTTTCTTTCCATATTTTTCCTCCTACGAAACCGTGGTCTAAGTTAACATGCGTTAAGGCCACATATACAATTCACTTCAAATTCACTTCTTGATTGAATTAACACATGGTATTGACTAAATGTGGGGGTACAGTTCTAATTCAGGAATTAGGATAGTGATACCACTTTAGTTTCTTTGGAACCAGATATGGTTACATTTACTGTTACTTCAGTTATAAAAATTTAAAATTGCTACATATATAATTTCCTACAACCTACATTTATTTTTAGCTACTCCAATAATTTGCTTTTCCTATTTTGCTCCTTTACCTAATATCTTCAATGATAAAAACGTACGAATGCTAAGAAAATGTGTGCATGCAAACCTCTCTTTGAACCTCCTGTACCTTTCGAGAGCTTCATACTCTTATGTTCGGAACAGAGGTGAGATTAAAACATAACTAAATGAATGCGAAGAGTACATAAAATCGGTACTGTTTTAAATATTCAAACTTGCGTCTTCGTCGCGAAGTGATATATATGTGTTGCCGCGTTAAGATATTTATCATTCGACAAATACGTACGTCAGGACACCTACAAATGCATTATTCTTAATAAGGTTCGTACTCTCTGCAGCATCCATCTAGATATGTTTTAATTTCCCTTCTATTTATCAGTTCCTGACGACGGGAATTATCAGATATAATCAACTTCAAGGAAGCTAACATGACAAAGGTTGGTAACACAAATTTTACGTTGAAGGTCTCTTCACGTTCGGTGTGTAACAATATCAAATTCCTTTTTTTGGGTCAACTTTTCTTCATACTCCAAACCCCAACGCATGTTTTATAGATATGTCATTGACGTAGTCTCAGTTTTAATAATGATAATGATGTAAACACTTCGGGAATTTATCGAAATTTGTAGCTACTGTTCTTTGCGGAAAAGCTCTTGATCAAGGACTTAATAGATGTCTTGTCCGCTGTGCAATCCTGTGTTATAGAGTAATGCTCTTTGATAGTGGGCATGCTGCAAATTGTAAGTGCTGCGTAGTCTGTAATATAAGTGTGTCTCAGGGTTCTGTAAATAGCTTTACATTTAAACTGAGACGTTAATATTTTCAAAGTTGCTGTTCTGAATACAAAAAATACAAGAATTTCAATGATTGGATTGAACTAATCGAAAGAATTGTTCGGACAGGCTTTCAAAAACCTTTAAGGAGAAAAATAACACTAAAAATCGCTTTTTGTGTCCTATTTGTTCTTAAGGATATCGTTAGGGATGTCGCGCACGTTAAAGGTAAAAATAGAAAAAAATAAATCTGAAGAAAGCTCCGTAAAGAAATGAGGGTGTCGCGTTAAACTGAACACACCTGAAAAGAGAAAAATGAGACTAGATGGGAGAATTAAAAGTAGTGTTTTCATTTTTTAGGAAAAAAGAACGTACTATTGTATAAATTACTTGGACTTAATCGTGGATCCCTATTTCTATTTCAATCATGTATTTACAAAAAGAAATCATATTTTATTTAAATTACTGCCGTGTTTAAAGGAGATTTTTTTCCTTCTTATTAAAGCATATTTCTTTGACATTCCTGTTAATGTGAGGATCTTACCCTGTATATAATGTAGGATGGGATCATATTACGATTTGTACTCAAACAGGATTGGCTGTTTTCAAGTCGCTAATATATTCTTCGAGGTTGGTTCAAAGATTCTGTTTTGTTACACTTATCCATTGGCTACTAAGGATCATAAACGTGCAAGTCACCAACTGTGAAAATGATGGATTACAGAAGACAATATGACCAACTGAACATATTTTGACATTTTCATTTAGAAGCGACTAAAGTTAAAACAATACTCTCATTGTGCACGTTATTTCGATTCAAAATTAACGTTTGTTTCAGAATGTCTTCGAGAAAAACATATTATATCTGTAATCACTACACCTGACATACACCACTATGATTCTCAGCATTCCATTCTCAGCATTCGCATAGCCTCAAGAAGGATTACTGACACATCTCCACTCACGGAATATAGATATATACAACCCAAAGAGACTTCAGAAATTATTACACATGTAATACAAGTGAGATAAACTTTAGGTTATTTGCTATCAGTAAAACACTTCGAAGAATTTGAATTTTAAATTTAACTTTTACAGCCTCTAGGCAACTATGGCTCTGGCCGCATAGATGACGATGAATTGGTGCAATGAAGAAAGTTGGAGGAAATGGGAGAACCCCGAGAAAACCCACGCACAGGGTGTTTGTCCACCACAAAGACCACGTAGCATGAGCAGAGATCGAACCGACAACTTCTAGCACGTGAGGGTGAGCAACACTCAGGAGAGAACCAAACATAGAACTGCCAAAATGATTTAGCATTGTATGTAACAAGTAAGATCTTCTCAACGAAAATCTATTCGTTTCAAAACTTTCCCTACGCCAACATTAACTATATTTCTTGTTGGTTCAGAGATGGTGTTATTGTACATTAGAATAGAAATAATAATAATAATAACAAGCTAAGTAATGGTTTTATTGTAGACAAAAACCAAAGCGCCCTCGTATAATTCAAATTATAACGTATTCAAAAGAAAGAATCACAAAGTCGTAGGGACAAATGGAGTTTAAGTGAATGTCGATCCTGACAGTTTCAGTCAAAGGTATAGATTTTCCCACCGGTGTCCATGACTATTCCAACGGTGTATGGCTTATCTATGTCGAACTTGTGGCTACTGAAATCTTGTAGAGGTACAAATGGAGAATACTAATCGATTGGAAAGGACCTGACAGTTTAGAGTCACATTCATAGTTTTCCTCACCATGATAATTTTTCAGTCAAACTGATAATTTTTCCTACCGTTTCAGACAATGGCGAATCCAACGATATAAAATTAACCTCTGTGTAACTTGTAGTTACTGAGATCTTAGCGGGGACAAAGAAACATACAAATGGAGTGTACTAAGCAATTGAAAAGGACCTGGCAGTTTTAGAGTTTATGTGATAGGTTATTCCATGGTTTGAGACCATTCCGAATCCAGCGGTGCATGGCTCATCTCTATCGGACTTGTAGCTACTGAGATCTAGGAGCGACACAAATGGAGTATACCAAGCGATTCAAAAGGTCCTGTCACTTTTAGAATCAAAATTATAAGTTTCCCCACCGTTGCAGACTTTGACGAATCCAACGGTGTATCATTCATATCTGTGTAACTTGTACTTACTGAGATCTAGGGAGGGGGAGGGGACAAAGAAACATACAGATGGAGAATACTAAGCGATTGGAAAGGACCTGCCAGTTTTAGAGATTAGGTGATAGGTTATTCCATGGTTTGAGACCATTGCAAATCCAACGGTGTATGGCTAATCTCTATCGGACTTGTAGGTGCTGAGATCTAGAGGGGGCGGACGGACAGACAGACCCTATATCATCCCTTATTCACTAACATTCATACGGGTGCGCTAATAATAGTAATAATAATAATAACAAAGCAATTTAGCAAATTAGAAACATGAATTTACCTTCATCTTCTCTCGCCGGCAGGGTCCTCTTCTTTCTTGCAGCTTACATTCTACCATTCTAACGTCTAGAGAATAAAACTCAACGAACAGGAAAAATAGTCTTATTGACAAGCAGAAAACAGAGGATGAATACTAGTATTCGGCGATCCTGGCTAATTCTCGAAGACCTGTAACAAAAAGAAAAGAAATTACCTTCTGTTCCCTTCAAATCTTTCGAATCTATTAAATAAAACTAATAAATTTTGTGAATATGTATATATAAATATATATGTACATGTTTATCCATTGTACAAACCTACACATTTGGACTAAATGAACCAAATTCTGCATGGGTTGACTTGCCCTTCTACTTGGCCGGTGAAAGACCATAATACTGTCTTTCCTAATATATATATATACACCGACACGCCACAATCCATGGGGTAACTACGAAATATCTCATAGAATCTCCAATGCATACCGTTCGTTGCACAAATCTGTACCATATTTCCCATGGATACTTCACTTGAGAAGAGGAAGACAGGCTATAATGAATGGGATTAATATCACTACTAAATATTTTGTGGATCCTGAAGTGCACAGCGCTATCTACCAAATGTTGCACGGTTCGCTCACTTGACGATAGCAAAACCGAAGGTTATGTACCAAAGGCTATGTATGCTCCCACTATATACATTGATATTCCATAATTCCTTGATTAACTATCTGTGCAGAAGTCAATAACTTCAATCTTTTCTGCAACGTGAACAATCATAAGGATGATATTCCTCACGTTAGCAGTTTTCAAATTTTCAATAACAAATTTCCGAAAACTCAACACAAAATTAGTTTTCACTGAAATTTCCTGGACCTCACAGTACAGTAACCTCACTTATCCATGAATTTACAGAAGTTTTTATAATGCTGAAGTTTATCCGAATTTATTATCCATCTTCCTTTGTAGGAATGATACAAATAAGAAACAAATTATACTGGAATACTTCTCTTACAATACACAAACTATGATCAAAGTTGTTTAAAAAAAAATTGTGCATGAACAATTTTTCTTTCTTCTGAAAATTTTGCTTCAATGGACAATTTGAGAAAGTCAGGATACAATTATTGTTACTAACGTATGTACTAGGGAGCTTCGGAATTCCGGGACTTTCCGAAAAAGAAAAGGCAATTTTTGTTTCCAGAGTTAAGAAAGAAATGTCGAAATTCTGAATTTTGAAATGAGAAAACGATTCCTCCAAAGTTCGGTAAGATTAAAACATCAGTTCAAATAATTGGCTACATATATATACGTTTACTCATTCAGCAATGGTAGACAATAAGTCAGAGCTTCAAAATATTCCTGAATTTTAAGTGCCCCGAATTCCGTAACTGATTTGAGACTTACGAACATCTTTAGTTTGAACTGAACGTGTATAAAATATCCCCCAAAAATTGAAACGTTAATTGACAAGACATCGGACAACACATTAAGAAAAAACCACGAATTCAGTTCAACCCCTCCTTCTCAGGGTAAGATAATTTACTGATAGACCTTTGTACTTCTATCAGAGATAACTTGCGGGCGATCAGTGAATTACTATTTTCATATTTGAGTTTTTATATTCTTTTGATCTTTAGTGTCATTCAATAAAATAATATCAAACATTTCTTTTAGTCTTTGACTAAGTGGAATACATGGAGAAATGAAAAAAAAAGTTTGTTTAAACCGGTATTATAGTACATATTTTGGTTGTAGTTTTACAATAAAGTGTAGGTTTCTTTTGTATATGAGTGCAAAGGACTGCAGATCTCGAGATACCATATTTTAAGATGAATTATATTAGTTATTAATAGTATGTTTGAATATGTTTTTGAATTCTTATTTTCGTAACTTGACTTGTGGGGATTCGTAAATTAAAGCGAAATACCTTTTCTTCATATCCAAGTGGATAGGTTGCGTTTCAGCATTAGATCGCGGCTCATGTTTGAGTTTGCTCACTCAAACAACCTTTCTGATCGCTTTCTTAAAAATAGTCTGCTTGCCCATGGTTTTCACCCTTGAGAATTTTGATTGGGTTAACTCATAGACATCTAAAAGTGCAAAATAAATGAAATAAAATTGGTTGTTGCACTTTCAAATTACCTATCTTTTTGGAAGAAGTCTGGATTCACTTATATTATTACTAACAGATACACAAACGGATATAACTGTGTAATATCGTACAAAAAAATGACGTGCATTATTGTACAATAGTCAAAGTCTATGATCTGGCAACTTGTAATTAAAATAGAATCTAAGAATATAGTTACGGTTTGTACTGACGCTTATTATACACAGTGTAGAAACACAAATCGGTGGCAGCATGATTGCAAAATAATGAAAGAATTGACATGGTTAATACCCATTCAAATATTGAAGCTTTATCAAGAAATAAAAATACATAGAAATTGAAATAGGCTTTACGAGAGTAGGAATTCATGTAACAGGTAACTAGGAATTTAAATAATTGAGGAAAAATGTTGAAGCGATCATATTAGAATAATAAATTGGTGTTATAATGAGATATTTATTTGTTGTTTAGATGGAGTCTCTATAGTATACACCAGCTATGATTAGTAGTTCTGAAGATGTTAACTAAAATATATAAATAATAGAGAGATATGTCGAAATGTTTGGTTCCACGAGAAACACTGTTGACTTATTACGCACTATTGATCAGCCATACACACATTAAGTCACCTAACACTAGGTAGAATCGTCATATATTTACAGCAACAAAAATAAAATTATAAGTATTATCTTGAATAGAGTAAGGTTTGATGGTTCAAGACTGACTTTTATATTTGTCGTATTAATATATTTTTATTATTGTTTCTTGTACAACAACCATCTTCAGAGATTACACGGTACACCTAGCTTTCTAACTCATATATTTTGTTTGTCCTGTAGGTTCACTTCTAGAAACTTTGTATTTTATTTCCGTGTCCTTTCACTTTACTTCTATTGTGTTCCAGTAAACTACGGTGGGATTTCAAACGGTCATACCATGACAATGAAACAAACATGGACACACGAGAAAGATTCCAAATGAAAGATAAACTTTCAAAATTTCTTTTCTAGGTGTTGGCGAACAGAGGTAAGAAGAAATCACTTACATAGCTACATAGGAAACACCATGGTCGTGTATAACAGGAATTAAAATACCTCCTAGATGTTTCCAGGGATGTCGGAGGGGGCTTACATTGAACTTTACTTAATACACAGGTAAAGACTTTGATAGCTTTTCATTTATGTGTTCCCTGCCCTGTTTGTTTTATTGCGATGGCTCTAACCATGACTTTATGAACACTGTATACACTTTAATTCTCCTTCAAAGCGTTTACGTAAATCTATATCTTAATTTTTAGCTCACTATTCCACCAGAATCATTTTCTTGCTTTGTGATCTCTATTATAATTCATCACTATGTTTTTACTGACATTTTCATACATGTTTATAATATTTCCCATTTTTTTAAAGGATTGAAGCTGTACACTGTTCTATTTTCATGTTTGTTATATGCTACATGAGATGCTTATTACAATTTTACAATTTCGATTTCGACTATTTCGTTGCCGAGTAATAGATTTAGGTGATCAATATAAATAGAATGATTGAAACTTTTACCACATAGGAAAGCTATCTACAAATTTCAGATTTCATGTAATGTAAAAACTATTTTTGAAGTTGACAACATCACTATCTCTGTCTTCTACTTCATACAGTAATGATCGCAAAGAATGATGATCGTAAACGTCAACAATAATTTTACATAATAATAACATATGATGATGTTCTGATCTTTGCAAATATTTAAAAATGATTTACAAATAAGGAACAGAAGATCTGATCACTATTTGGACGGCGATTAGCAATAAGATCCAAGTCCCAAAACTCAAATATTAAAACCGAAAGGTTTATTTTAGTTTAGCAAAAATGAGGCACTTGAGAGTTGAAGTGTGCTGCCATCTAGAGGCAGTTAAACCAAGTGCCATCTCCCTTAAACATGTTTCCATATGTGTTCAATTATCTAATTTCACGATTTGAACTTGGATCGACTTCCAATTCACAGCATACTTCCTCATTTCTACTATTGCGACTGAAGACTCATATTGCGCTGAACAATAATTTTATACTTTAGTTTTAACTGTATACTTTCGAGGCTGTGTAATCTGCAAGATATAATTCATTTTATGCTAGTTGTTTACAAGAACTTTTTTCTTTAAAAGAAAACACTTCACAAATTCAGTTAATACTGCACCCTGTGAAGAAATATTCTACTCTTAAGAAAAACAAACGTCAGTATTTAACTCTGGAAATAATCTTACCTCATCCATGGGCGTGGTAATCTCGTCGTGTCAGTTTATATTCAGTGATCTTCCCATCGTCGTCTCCTGCGGCTCCAACTCATCCAACTGAAACAAAACATGTCAAAGGTAAAATTTATTTGCACGCTCAAAGAACTTAATTTTATATATCGCATTATATTAGGCAGTTTAGTTAACAGGAAAAGAGATATTGAGGTGTTTAAGAAAGACAATTTCCTAAAGTTAATGCAATTCTAAAAATATAAACTAAAATCACTTCTATATATTAGAAAAAAGAAAGCATGAAACACCGATAGTTTTCCATGAAAGTGCTAACAGACAATTTCTTTGATTAAAAAATTAGAACTATTGGCGTAGTCCCAATGATCTAGTGGCAAAGATTCTTTATTTCTAATCAACACCTGGCACGCATAACACGTCGTGTTTTGTATATGATGACTAAATGAATTAGGTTTCCCAGGACTTTCCTCAGTATTACACTGCAAAGAAACATTGTATTTCTGAACTTTAACGATTCTTAAGTTTTAGCTGTCTCACATTTTACCGCAACCATAGAGAAGCTATGGTTGAGGTAGCAGTCAAGTCGCCTATTAAAGATATAATTATGGTATTCACTCGGTGAGACTAAGGAAACTATGTAAGGATGCCGAAGTGAACGGGACTCGAGCTCGCGCTACTTCTCAAATGCTCATCCAAAGCCTTCAACTGCAATCTCCATATCCTATAGGTTTCCTCTTTCTATACGTTTCCTCGGGAGATTTATCGCCGTGGGACACCATCCCTCAGCCTTTTGACAGGGTTATTCAATAAACGTGTGTACAATTACTTAAATCTGAATTTAAAATATAATACGATGCCATTACTCTCTTTTAGTTGTCATTTTCGTCCTAAGTAAGCTTCTAAGACGCAGCCTCAGAATGTAGATCCACAGACCAACAAACACCCACCACCACTCGGCAAGAACGCAATTCTTCCGCAATTATCTGTCTTGCTTTCACGATCGCATTAAGACCTGGCAGTATGTTTGTTTTACAGTCGTGTTACTGGAACACCAAAGAAGCTACTAACAGAAAAAATACGGTTTTGGATTTTCTTGGCACATGAGTCTTATATCTAGCTACACCACCATAACTTGTAGACTAAGCATGCAATGAGAAAATCCAGTGCCGAAGGTTACGATGAAGTTGTCGTGAGTCGATTTCGCTGCTGCGGAGATAGCACTTCATTCGGTATCAACCTGAGTAGATGTGATTTATTATTCTTTGAAAGAAAAGTCTATTTTCCAAAATACCACCCCCCCCAAGAACCTGGAATTTATACTCAAATATAATACTGCATTCTGCTGTCTGAAAATAATTCCTATACCTCTCTGGAAGTCGAAAACTGCTAGTATCATATCTTTTCTTATCAAATCATATCAATTGTAGAAGGAACATATTGTATTAAATACAAAAATAGATTTGTATTGACATCCTCCATAGAACACCTAAGCCGAGTCAGTTTCCATTCGTAGAATCTGAAAATAGATTTGACTTTCCTTCCACCATTTGCACCGTTACCCTTCTTCATGAGGCCTTCTCCAGCCCTTCCTTGTGGACTGTATTAACCTCGGTCAAGTTCCGTGGTACATTTCTATTCCGGCTTTAAATCATACTCGTACGAAAGCGAAAAATATGAAGTTAAAGTCAAACATATAATGAATGCGTTTTAAATATTTACTAGCTTTTAAATACAAAGTTACGTAAGGTAAGTGAACACCAGACCTTATGATGAATGAAAGACATATTTTATTGAACAGTACATCTAAGCTTGGAATTTGTTTTCTGTATTCGAAGAAAATAGGAAATGAAATGGGCTTAAATTGTTATTGTTTTAAGCAGTGCTTGAAATGTTATGGAACGATATTGCAACATTATCATGCTGGATAATGTATCTATAATTTGGTACTGTATATTGAGCTATTGTCTAGTGTGAGTGATATAACAACTATGATGAAATGTTGACTCGTCATTGAGGTTTGCGTATTGTAATTATTGGTATAATCTGCCTGTTTAAGTATTCGAACATCATATAAAAGTTTTAGAATCTTGGAGAGTGTAACATCATTGAATATAAAGGAATATGAATGGGATAAAATTTAATTTATCTGCTTGTTGAGTTATTATAATAGATACATGTTAATCTTGTACTGGTTGGTACATGTAAGAAGAAAATGTTACAAAAACATATCAGTTGCAAGCAATTATCTAATTGTACCTAACCTAACCCTGCGCACCAATCGTAATCTAATGCATATGAAAGTTGAACAGTTTTGAGACCACTTAACGTCATACTTGCATCATTTACTAACAACTTAACAGATATGACAGAAATGGAGAGAATGTTTCTATGAAGAATTTAAGAAATTATCCTGAAGTCATTGTTATCATTTAAGTAAGAACAGGCAAAATATGTGATTTGATTTAAAGAATGGCGAGATTACCTGGGATTGAAAATTATGTTGTAAAATTCCCGGAGTAGAGATTATCGAAGACTGGGAAAACTAAAATGAAAATTAATGTTTGTAGCAAAATGAAATCCAATTAGAAGAATTACCCTTACTTCGTTCTAGATTTGGATTCCCTAGTTAGCTTATATATCAGCGATGACTAACTTTCCAGACCAATCAGTGTATGAATAATATATGTAGAGTCTAATAGTAAACATCTTATTGTTACATGGCAACATTGTTGCCAAATATACACTTTCGTGATAAAGTTGCAACACTAAATTTTCTTTAAAAAGAATGTTCTCTTTTTCATGTAAGAAAGAATTTTCTTTAAAAAGAATGTTGTTTATTCTTTCATGAAAAAGAACTTGTAAATAAATACAACAAAATTTAGGAACATATTTCAATCATATATATTACAGACTCATCTTGTACTTCCTATAACCAAAAAGAAATTAACGTTTCAATTATAAAGTTATTTATAGTAGGTTATATATTTATAGAATAATTCTACATCGTTTCAAACACGTTTTCTTAAAAGAAAATAGGATTTTTAAAGAAAATCAGACAAATAAAATCTGATGTATCAAATTGTTATAATTCAAAACATAGGTAACAGTAACAATGGATTATGAAGATTTGTCGTATCTGATATTTTGATTTTCATGAAGCCTTAAAACAAAAGGTTAGTAATGAAGTAAGATTAGAGGAAACGGTCAGATAAATTTTCTGTAAAGAGATGATTATTAAAAGGTGGAAAAACACATTTCTTTATTCATGGGGATACTAGGCTTATGTCTCAGTTGGTAATTTTTCTTAGTACTGTATTTCGACATTTATTGCAGTAGGACAACTTCCAAATTCACTATTTGTGAGAGGAGAGGAAAATGGGTGAAAATATTTTACATTCATAGATCAGGCAAGTAGTTAAAAATAGAAAAGTGAGATGAACCGGTGATGATTTTTACAATTCTTTGAAGAAAGAGTCATGGTAATCAACGAACCAGTTCTGTGACAGATATCAAAGTTCAGAGATTCCACAATAACGGACCAGAGGATCTATATAATAGAATCGAACCTAACTCAGTAGAAACAGTGGTGTCAAGAGGAATAGATCGCCTAAGGTATATAAAAAGAGAGAAATCAAGAGAAAAGTGAAATTACTGTAAAAGAGAACAAAAATTTGAACCTGTACTGTGAATATTTTATATTGAGATAGATAGAAAAATTAGATAACGTTGTTAAATTAATGAACATAAACTTTCACATTGAAACAATGTTTTGAGGTATAAAAGTTAAAAAGGGTAACAGCCTACACGGCTTTCAGAGCCCAGCCTGAGAACACATGAAACAGGGCGAAAATTGTTGTCGAGAGACCTACTGAATAGAACTATCAAAAAAGCTATTTTAACTCTCAGCACTAAAAAATAGATCAACTGTTCTCAGTTCAGAGGATGGTAAAGCTTAATTTTGTCATCATAATCATTCTTCTACGCTGTTTTATATTTTCTTTTACACTTCAACAGTTCCAATTCTTCTACCGTTTTTCCATTCCTATCTTCTATTTCTAACTGTCTACCACTCCCATTTTCCACCTTTATCTCGGTCTTTTTATTTGTCTCTTTTCTTCCATTTTTCACTATAATACCTTCATTGATAACCTTTCATCATTCATCCTCTTAACATGTCTATTCCATTTAGGTTTGCTCCTTTCTATTCTGTCTTATATTTTTTTCTACCTCTAGCCTCTTTCGTATTTCTTCATTTCTGATCATATCCATTACGTCTCTGAAATCTCGTATACATACTTACCTTCTTCTTTTTCATCGTGCGATTCATTTAGTGGCACAAAGTGTGGTTCATGTATTGCCTTTTTACCTTACTTGGACACGTCTCTATTTCATTTAAGTGCTTTTACTGCTTGGTTTACAGCCACAAGTTGCAGTCCTCTCCGATCTCTTTCTTCCCTAGTTATGCCTGATACCTCTAAAACTCAGCCTAGGTATTTAAATGATTCTTTAGTTCTCTTCTTAAGACTTTAGTTGAAACACAATAGCAAAGGAAAACTAAACTTCATTATACCGTACATGAAAATATATAAACTCACCTACGAAGAAACATGACGTAAGAAGATCAATGAATTTAAACCAACTCATTCTGGAATGTAAACAGAACAAGAGGAATATAAGTAACACACACAATAATATTTGTCACATAGTGCTTACATATCTGATTTAATGTGAAAGAAATGGAAGAATTCCACTATAAATTCGGAGGAACTTACTTATGGATTAAATTAGGGACTATCGCTGTATTTTGATTCATGTAATCTTTCACTGTAATTAAAAAGTGAATTGGGAACTTTAGCATTGAACTATTTTCATTATATTGTTTAAGATCGCTTATATTAGTCTTGTAGGAGCAATTAATCTCTGATATGAATTTGTAATGAATCCCTCAATCTCACTGCTTAATTTTTTTTTAATGTTCATTGTAATTCAACTTTGCTATTGTAATAATGATTGGCACTTAGCTTTCGTAGTCAATATTTTTAAGTTGAGAAGCAAAATAAATGAAATGGGAAACAGATGTAAGACAACAACATTGCTATTTTTCTTTCACATTAAATTACTTAGAATGTAAGTTTCAAATACATTTTTTTAATATCTGTAATTACAGACCTAATGACTAGAACGCACTAAATAAAACTATTACTTGATAAGAATTACGTATGTCTAATGCGTATTATCTAATAATATATCTATCTACCTTCATACTAAGTTTTTCTAATCAAGGGGCAAATTTGTACTCCAATAAGAAATACTCCTACGCAACCATCGCATTATGACTAAGTACGAGAAATTGTTTATGATTTGATGTGACAAAGACTGAAAAATTGCTTTTCATTGGAAAATAATTACAATGTTAATGTTTATAAATTGTGTGTAATTTGAATTCATGCTGTGTCCTATTCTGTTTTGGTTATTCTGTTACCCAAACGTAATTGCTTACATCGTATTGCTTAAAGTATCAAAATTTGAGAGATGGCATACGACATGTTTAGCATTACTTTCGTGACATTATCTCCTTTAAAATAAAATGAGGGTTATGGGTTTCATGCACGGTGCCACAGAATTATTATTTTATACGAATATAAATAAATACCTCGAAGATAAACTATACTATGCCACTTTTCGCAAAATTCGAGCTATAGTTATGTTGATTTGAGCACGCTATTTCACATGTTTTGGAATATAGTGTTATCAATTGGTAATTCTTGTACAAAAGAAAAAGAAAATGACTTAGTTATGTATACCACCAGAAAGAGCATGTTCAAATATACATAACTATGTGTTGAGGTCGATCTTGGCAAGAAGGTGACACAGTACAGTTCACCTTCAAGCTACAGAAATAAAACAAAAAATCTTAACATAAAGAATAAAGACGTAAGAATTGTTTTCAGAATAATTCGCAAGTTTTCAATTAAGAAACCTAATTCCCATACGTCTATGCTATCATTACCAAGATGGATGAGATAAGTGTGACTGAAGGGTTGAAACGAGTGGAAGACGTAGATCGTTACGGGTAAAATAGGAAATGAGGAGTTGTGTAGTTAATGAACTCGGAAATGCAGAATGGATATAAAACGAAGAGAAAGAGAAGGAAGTACATGTAACTATTGAAGAAGATAACTGATAGTTGAAAGTAAAGGAGGAAAATGTAGAAAACGAGTAACACATAGAAAGTATTAATGAGAAAAAACAAAAACCGTGAAGAAAATCAAAGAACAGGGCTTAACTTTCATTGAAGGTCTTGTTACTATGGAGAGAATAATAATGAAGATAATAAGTGATAATATGGACCGCCCCGCTGGTCTGGTGGTTAGCGTTCATAACTACGGATTGAGAGGTCCTGGGTTCGATTCCCGGAGCTACCAAGTTTTTTTTTGTGTGGGGCTGGACCGGTGCCTACCTAGCATCGTGATACAATTGGGAAGCTGCTATGAATAAAAATAGTGGCGATCACAGTGAGATCTTAAGCTCTCCCAACCCGTCTGGTCAACGTGGGAGCAGTAGACCAATATCCTCCCACGGGGAGAGGCCTCATCAAGTAGCGGATCGAATATGGCTGTGATT
Organism: Lepisma saccharinum; assembly: GCA_022664845.1. NCBI lineage: Eukaryota > Metazoa > Arthropoda > Insecta > Zygentoma > Lepismatidae > Lepisma > Lepisma saccharinum. Next base: position 16,193 of record JAGDQP010025957.1, read on the forward strand.
TATTTATTTATTTAAGTGATAATATGAAATATGAGAAGAAGTAATGATGATGATGATGATAATGTTGGAAGACACATCTAAGAAGAGAAAAATCTTTTCATGGACTCATGTACAAAGAGATAAATAAAATATATCTTTATTTCCTTATGGAATATTACGGTGTTTGAACCTGAAATGGATTCAACAAAGAATTAATGACGTTTAAAGGTCGAACAGTTCACAATATCTGCTAAGGAAGAAACATTAATAAACGAATCAAGATGGAATCATATTTTACATGAACATGGGATTATCTAACAATTGATATTGCATGCCCATGAAAGGTTGTGTGTCGGTCGGTTCGTGGTTGACATTTAATTTTAAAATAATCAACAGCCGTCGATCTTGTTCTCATATCTCAGTGGTAAGGCAAACCCTTGGCAAGCAGGACTTTGCTTCGAAATTAGTTATATATCTATTTTTTCTGCACATTTTTTAAAACTTATTGACACAAGAAGTGTTTTCTTTAAGTAATACTGACACATAAATCCTATAATTAGTTATAATTGAAAGATGGATCATTCACTGAAATTAGCAATGCTTTTCAAGTACAAATTGAATTGTGAAAAGTACATAATACAGTAGATTTTTCATTGCTAATTAACTGGTACTCTTTCTATATAAGAGATATTTATGTTCATGAACGGAATATATCAATAAATAGGTAAATAAAATAAGTATTTTTATCCTGTTTCAATTTAAGAGATATTTGTTGCTCA
>JAGDQP010025958.1:0-26385 GCA_022664845.1 Lepisma saccharinum
GGATGTTTCTTTTTAGCCCAGTTCCCGGTGGACAAACCTGAGCCTTAGTTCCGCGTTGGGGGTGAGGGAATGAATTTACTCTACTTTCTGTTTTATTTTGTTTCTATTTTACATGGTATGTATAAAACAATACATATCGACTTGAGTCATTACCTTTCATGAGTAATTTGTTTGTGTTATGTTTGTTTAATTTATTTTTTATTTGTTATTTGCATGCATAATGCTTGTTTATTATAGCTTTTACTTGTTCACTGTTTATCACTCATCCTTCATTCATACTGACTTTGTTTAAATTAATTATTTTGTTTTATGATTTAATTTATCCTTAGTTTTTAAGTTTTAATTTCCCTTTCTTAACTACTCCTAAGTTTAAATTTAGTAGTTTGTCAGTTCTAAGAATGTTCTATTATTTACATAGTTCATGCTTTTGAGTTCCCTCCATTCCCTATTTCCTCATTTTCTAATCCCTTATTTTTATACAAAAACAGTCAAGACAAGTGCAAAATTCATCCATCTCATTCACTCTTATTTACAAGAGAATCAGCTTCTGAAGAATTGGGCCTCCGGGCAGCAGGATTCCTCCTCCATATCCTCTTATTGGGGCTGATCCGGGGGATCCTCCTCCTCGTCTTCTTCTCTGCACCATCACCTTCTTCCGCACCACGCTCACATCACAGCACTATACATATTTCACTGTTGATCGTTTACCATCCAGAGTTTATGCTGTCCATACCAGTGGTTGGCAGCGCTCTGGGGTTTATTTATTCCCTTAGTTCCACATCCATGTATCACGCACTTTCACTCTACCTTCAGGGGCTACTTATGCAGACCATAGCCGTAGATGAGTTCGAAAATCCACAAAGTTTGTATGAGTCCGCATTTGTTTTCTTCCACCTGTCCCCTTTTAGGCTCGTTCATTCCCATTCGCTATTTCACGCACACGACACACGACACGAACGAAACGTCCGGAAGTCTGATTGTCGAAAATGCCCGAAATCTTGAGAATTCTCACTAATCAGGAATTTCTATACATCAAGAAGTGAATAATTAAAAGTCAGAAAGTCCCGAGATCTTCGGAAACCTTGATCACATGTGCCCCTAAACTTTCTTGATTTTGGTGATATATTCTTTTCAGTCCACAGATTGGTTTAAAAAAAATGGTTTATTCCTATAGAACCTTAAATAATACTTGTCATATTTAGAGGTATTCAAGACAACATTTATTTGATGACAGTTTGTTATTTTCTAACCATATTTATTTCTTTAACAGTGATTCCAATGTAATGATGATTTAGTTTTAGAAGATAGAAAATGGAGTAAGGGAGAAACAAATGAATAAAAGTAATAGCTATGGAAATTGTGATTGATGTTCCTTCTCTAGTCATCATTCTATTCTTGCAAGGTAAGGTTGATGATGTGTTAGCTAAAAATTACAGTAATGATTTAAGAATGTCTTAATTAATGTTTCTAATATGAATTGAAGCTGCACTATGAATGAGATGGCAGATTTACTTAACCTCAATCGAACTTAATAGATTGAAGAATAAGATCCTAGGAAAGTCTGAAAACTTGATTGAAAATGTTTTTCTCGTATTATGTGTTTCTGAATAGCTCGTGAACACAACGTTGTAGGACAAATCTATTTTATCAGTAGAATTAAAGTAAATATCTGCTTTTATTTTAATAATAACCAACTTTCACAACACGAACACTATTTATTTTTCTAACTACTAGGTCGTTTCCAAACGTTACCTGTGTCGTAGCCTTTATGCTGTCTGGCTTCTAATTTTATGTAAAACTTTCAGTCATTTGATGGCTCACTAATGGTTCACTAAAGGCCAATCACCCAATAATACTGAATAGGAGCTTACATACGATCAGTTTAACACCGTGCTTGCAAATATCGAACTGTATTTCTATTTTTATTTAAAAATAATATTGATTTATATCATCGACTTCATTATTAATCAATTTACACCTTCCATAACACTATCACAAGAAAATAAAAATCAGGATTTTAAGTGCATACTGTTAAAGAAGTAAGAGATGCTCCAGTAATCACCCATCTAAGCTGAAAATTAAATATAAGAAGTCATGAAATGGGTTGGATTCCTTTCAAAGAATAAATACATGGTCATAATACGACAGAGAACTGTTTTCCTGTATGCTTTCCCCTACGATTCTCTTTTGTAGTACTGTTAGTTTTCACACTATTAATTTGTTAGCCATCTATGTTAAAAGATCGGCATCCAAATTTCACGAATACTCAGCCCCCGGAAGGTAGTTCTCAGCATCTTTGTAGCCAGTGTATGGCCGCACTATTACACGAAGAAAGATATGCACCTTTACTGCATCGAAATGTAAGAAAACAACATCATTGCCGACGAGTGTGTTAAATTTATTTTATGAGTAGCCATACATTTAATGAGTTCATGAGTTCAAAATTGGCTTATGAACACTTTACACTGCTCCTAATAAGCATAGAACACAAACTCAAAATAATCCTACATTTTAGGCTATATAGGCAGTAATCACAAATAATACTATGAATTGAATTGCATTTTATTTATGGCCTTTAAGTATCTAAGGTTCAGGCCGAGATACGTAATATTGTTCATAATACCTGTCCGTGCGTAGAAAAATATCGTTGCGTAGTAACTTTCAAAGTTTAACATACATTAAGATAAAACTTTATATTTTGGGGTGATTGGTGACAAATGACTTTGTCTACCTGTACTGTGTAAATTGTTTTCTTAGTTCAAAAAATCGACGTCTCAGGCACAGGGACGTATTAATGGCTGGATCCAGGGGGTCCGGACCCCCGCCCAAAACTCAGAGTTTATGGGGAAATAGTATAACTTCAGGCGTAATTATACATATTTAATATACATTTCATGCCCAGACACAACTTGGACCCCCCTCCGGAATCCCTTGTACCCCTCCCAAAACCAAATTCTTGATACGTGTTTGCTCCGGCAGGATTTGAACCCAGAATGCCAGCGAACCTGGCCTCATGCCTAATACTACAGGATCACAGGTAGATCGATACTTTTATTTTACCATGGATAAAGAAGTGAAGCTTTAAAAAACATTGATATGCTCACAGTTGTTTGGCTTGTGGGGCAGTAAGACAGTTCCCCGATGCTCGCAATCAAAGCAAAGTAAACCCCTCACTAAATGATTGTTAATTCTTGTGCAGTTCCCCTAAGGTGAGCAATCTTCCAACACACCGGAGGGTAAGAGTATCACATATCAGTATATTAACAGACAAAGTGACGTATTAACATACAAAGTTAGAGATGGACGAAGTAAAATCAAAAGAGAAAGAACATTTTTCCTTGTATCCTAAAATATCATATGTTCAGGGAATCACATAACGCATTTTAATATGCCATAACTTTTCTACACATGTTAATGTTTTGATATCAAATTCCTCGGTTTTCCCAGGTCAGTGGTCTTCTACTAGTTGTGTATATAAATTTAAAAACTTCGGAAACAATATAAACGGCCCAACCTACTAATATTCCCCTACAGGATCAGCTTTCAAAACCGGAGATCGATATTTCTATATCACCATAGCGAAAGAAATCAAGCTTTCAAAAATATTCATACACGCTAAATCAAAAGAGCTAAATTCCGCTCGATTTGAGCGGAAAGAGGCACCACTAATTTAGAGTGCATTTTCATTGGAGAAAAGTTGACAAATTTCTGCTTGAAAAAGATGGGATTGATGGTAGTCCATTTCAATGGAAACGTAGACATAGTTTTATGTGAATTTCCATCTATACCAATAAAGTTTTCATCTCTTGAGCACAAAAACGAAGCAATAAAATGTAATGACTTGTGAATGAAACAGAGTATAAATCTAAAACAGGAGATTTGAACCCGATACCTTCAGGCCAGCTATCCAACGCCATAAACCCTCAGCTAGCTATCTAACCACGACAACACACCTTCGAAATAATTTCTTTCGTCTCATCAGGTACTTGAGAACAACGTGCAGAGATTTCTTGTATATATCTTACTTCTGACGTCTTCTGGTATATTTTTTCCACATTTCTTTTAAAGTTTTTTGTTGTTAGTTTTAACTAAACGAAACGCTATGAATTTCTCAGTACAGCTTAATCTTTCAATAACCTTCACAATTAAAAATGACAGAGAACAAACTTGACTAGTAGCCATGGCCCATGATGCATTGTAAATCACTCTAAAGAGACAGGAAATAAACCACTCTAAAAAGAGGATAAATCCAAAAATAAACCACTCTAAAATGAGGATAAATCCAAAAATAAACCACTCTAAAATGATGAGAAATCAATCCTTGAAGTTTGAAGAATCCATAAGAAATAGCTCCTTGAAGTTTGCAAAAATAAATGACATGAAAAAGAACTGAATTATATCTAAAAGAGCACACTTTCCATCCAAAGCGAGAGCGTTTTGTTGGAAACCACTATTTTCGATCGAAAATACCGCTCTACAAAGGAGTGGTACCTCTTTCCGCTCTAAAAGAGTGAAAATTCAACTATTTTGATTTAGTGTGTATGCTCACCGTAATACCTTGTAAGAAAGTAAGGCGGTTCTCCGCAATTCAAATCGATAGCCCACTAAATGGGTGTTAATTCTTGTGCAGTTCTCTTAAAGTCAGCAATCTTCCAACACACAAGAGGGTAAAAGTATCATACATCTATGTGTTAACAGGTACACCCTATTCCAAAAAAGATGACCGCATTGATTACGGCAATTTTCAGCTCAAAATTCTCTAAGTCCAACTTCGGGTATCTTCGGAAACAGTAAACTAAAGATGCAAGGTTTGAGCCCTGGAAGGAAGGATGAACCTTCGCAATTGGAAAAAAAATGTGTAGATGTTTTTTTTTTAAAGTGCAATAAGACATGTTGACATGTTATTAAGTGTAGAAAAATGTAACATTCATTAAAATACGTAATGATACAGTATTTCGAAACCATTCATACATCTGAGCACGTGATCGTTTTGAAATGCCATACGTAAAAGCACATTACAATTAAAGTGAAAACAGCAAATTTAGTTCTCGCATTTCAATAAACAAGAGAATACAATAAACAAGAGAAAGGAGAGAAAAACAACAGCATCTGCAACGTATATCAATGTCAATGTCTTGAACAAAGAAAAATTCAGTCATGTTGCTTCAGAAGGGGTTTCATCAGACAGAAGTAGATATATGTGTTCATGTTAGCTCAGTGGTAGAGCGCGTGGCTTCTAATCGTGAAGTCGTGGGTTCGATTCCCGTTCTAGAAAATTAATTTTTGTGTAATGATATATTCCTCAAAACATGAATAATTAGGTAAAATAATAATAATCAGTTTTATATGTATCCATACAAGCATTTCAGAATATAAGTAATTATTATGTTTAAAATATAACATCAGAGAAGTGGTGGATATTGACAGAACGTCGGTATATTATATCAGTACAAAACCCCGTTTGGAGTAAAAGGAAGAGTGACGCAAGAATTCTACTCACAAAAGAAGTTATATCTATTTTGCGAGTGACTTTCTTTGTGTCACTATGGCGAAAGTATTGCCTTTGTAATAAAATTAAGAGACAGTATCCTTCCGCCATAGTGACACAAAGAAAATCACTCGCAAAATAGATATCACTTCTTTTGTGAGTAGAATTCTTGCGTCACTCTTCCTTTTACCCCAAACGGGGTTTTGTACTGATATCACTTATTTTGTAAGGCTGCTTATAAAAAAAGAAGACTGTGACACGAGCCATTTATGCCGATGCTCCTCTCTCCTGCACACGCGCTATAACGTGTAGGAGACTCTTGCACTGTAAATACAACGGAGAAACCACATCTGCGAGGTTGCTTCGGTGGACTGGTGGTTAAGGCGTCGAGTTGGTAAACAAAAAAGCCCTCGTTCGAATCCCGGCTAGGTTAACACTAGATTTTCCTTTCAGAATATATTTTCATGTGTTTATATATGTTTATATTCATTATTAATAATTGCTTTCCTGCATTTTGCGTACATTATCTTAAGTTAGTGACCATGGCGAAGTGGAGGTTAGGTAAGGTTAGGTTCGGTCATGTAAAGTTTCAAAATTTATTTTTATGATTAATATTTTTTCTTGCATTATTCGTACATTTTCTTAAATTACTGACCATGGGAACGTGGAGATTAGGTAAAGTTAGGTACGGTCATGTATCTTTACATTTTTTCTCCTTTACGTCATGCCCAGATGAGTGGAGCAGCGGCGGAGAATGTTCTCCGTACGGGCTCGTATTTAAAAAGTGGCACGTGTCACTATGGCGGAAGGATACAAGATCGATTTTGCTCCATATCTCGAAAACCGTAACTTATATCAAAAATCTAAGCTTGGATTTACCCCCATTTCATGAGGGCCCGCACCTAAAACCTTGGGGCTAAAACAAAAAGACACACAGAATGACGGACATACCTTTCTATCATTTGTGAAAATTTTGTGATTCGGTTAAAAAAAAGTCGTAACTTTTGAACCGCTCCACCGATTTTAACGTATGATACACCGTTTGAAACGTATTGAAGCGTAAAATAAGATCCAATAAGTTTCGGCCGCCTATATGGTCTGGGGTCAGTGCTATCCTAAAAATCGTGAAATGTTGATATTTTTTCAAAGCGCCCTGGGGGGTCCCAAGGAGATCCTACCGACCCAAATTTTTCCTGTCTTAGTATTGGAAAGAGCTTTCAAATGTAAGTTCAAGCATCAAAATCGGACTTATACTTCGGTAGATCCGAAACTAACTATATACTATCTGAGTGCCGCTAACAGTGTCCTTTGCCAGCGTCACTCGAAGAACTGCTGTCCTTCATGATCTGAACGTTAAATACAAATGTTGTTATATCCAAAGTCGGATCAAAGGGGCCATACAGGAAATTCATTATTTCCAAACTTCATACAAATTCAATATCCCCAAAGCTCTTGTACCCACGAACGATGAGCCACTAAGATACTAGACTGTTCTTCAATAAAGAAGACATAAGTTCTTTTCATGGGTGTGAAATGCTTTTCTCTCTCTCTCCGTCTGCTGGCAAATTCTATACTTTTGTCATGAAGAGAAGTTATTACTGTCTTATTGACTAGTAGGAAAAATACTTGAGCTGACCAGGGCTCGAAGCCACATTCGTGTATTATTGGCTTAGAAAGCAAAAGTTTTAACTACGAGCTACTTTTACAACTAGAGAATTTTCCTTTGCTTTAATCCATATCTCTTAGAACTTAACGTAAATGCAATTTCTGCCTAACCCTCTGGTGGTTCTCTAAATGATGCTCAAGGACCAATGCGTTCTTCCTCCAAATGGAGGAATATCCTGACATGCTATGTTATCGTGCATATTTGTACTGTCATGTTGGTTGTCTAACTACTAGGCGTATAGTGAAACAATTCTTCTGGAGGAAAGAACTACTATTTCTTACAACTTTAACCTCCATTTACTTTTGTAAGTAACTGTACAAAGTTTCGGTTTTCGTTAATTATCTTTCCAAAATCAATTTGGAACCTCACGTTGTAGTTTATCATATATATTCCACATAAGTACATAAAATGCGCAATTATCACAAGGAATTAGAACAATACTTCTAGACTAAGAATATATATACAGTGTGATGAGTATATATGAGTATATATATGGTGTGTGTGTTGGTGTGTATGTAAATATTCTTAAAGCCTTTTGTAGATATATCATCTCGCACAGCACTCTATTTCTCTCTTTTTCACACTCTCTCTCTCTCTCTCTCTCTCTCTCCTCTTTCTCTTTCACACACACACATTAACACGCATACCCTTCTTCTAGAAAAGAAAGTTTCTTAAATAAAATATATTGCGTAATTTTACTTTAAATTGTATCTTCTTGTTCTTTTATTTTCTTCTTCCTCTTCCGATTGCTCCGAATTAATTCTATGCTGAGAAAATTTCTTAAAGTTGACACACTTAATTAAGCTAGGTTAATTAATTCTTTGTTGTTATATGATGTTAAAAGATAATTTCGAACGTAAACAAGGACTAGCTTGAAAATTGCTTGAGATAATTTAAATATATGTTTATTTGCAGGATTAGAATATAACAAAGGTGGTTAGTTTAACGAATAAATTAGCCTTGAACATAATTCGGATCAAGAACATGATTTCTTTAGAGAAATCAATAGTACCATCTACATTGATTCATGAAAAGATTACTTTGCGTCCTAATCTAATCACCTCAGTGGTTATACTAAAACTATTTGAACAGATCACATCTCACTCCGATATTAATGAGGGTGAGCAGAAAATTGTTCGGAAGAAAGAGTAGGCTTTCAGGGAGTTATCTGTCACGGAAGAGGTGGGGGTACCCGTACCTTTCCTCCATACAAGAAAGCAGATAAATGAGGTACGATAAAAACACTACATTTTTTCTTTAACTGTGATTAGCAGTGGTTTTCCTCTTCTGAAAATGTATATCTAGAATGATTCATATTAAGTTCGCGGGAAAAGCAAACACGTAAGCACGCCACGCAAGGAATTAATCTGACTTTCGTAAAAGATTTAAAGATTTCGGAAAAACATTTCTAATCGGCATTGCTTCTAAGCAAAAACTTTTGCCTAAAGTAGTTTGGGACATATTTTATGTTTATATATTACGACGTTCCTTAGCTGTTCGACACTAGGTTTACAGAGAATCATTAAAAAAATCCTCCGATTGGTTATTACAAAGAAATCAATCTGTTTTACTCCCTCGTTCTCTTTTTCTGTTTTATAATATTCATTGTTTTTTCTATTCTGCTGTAATTTTAATTACATGCTTCTTTGCTTTATTTAAGTTTCTACATATCAATCATAGATTTAGGTGACCATTCGTACCCAATTTTTGGGGCTTGTTCTCAAAATAACACTTCCGTTCCCGGTTTTTAGTCCGCAATTTTTCGAAAAGATAAAATAATAATGTCCCAACCACAAGAAATATTTTAGCGACGAAACCCAATTCAACATAAAAAAACGTAGGCCTACGTGAGGACTACCGGCCGGTCGCAATATCTCAAAGATAATTCCCCACGATAACCTAAAAATGGTTATTTGACTATTGTTGTGTCTTCCGGGCAACACTGCCTCCATGGGCAAATTATTTTCTCTCATGAACTACATATGAGCGGAGCAAAAGTCGCAAATGAAAATTGAGTACATTCACGGAAAGTTAAAGGTTATAACAAACTTCAATATGTCGTGTAAAACTTTTAGTGAACAACTTGGAGAACCCCGAGTTACTAAAGAAAATCTATTCCAGCGAAAAATATATGATGAATCCAGGATCATCTAAACCAGTGTTTATCAGCCTTGTGGTTGCTGGCTGGACCATGGGGCTGCCTTCTTGTTGTAGAGATTATTAGGTTTATAGAAGAAGTCCACATGATTTTCACTCCATGAGGATTCAGGTTTTCGTCCAAATATATATGTTTTAAAATTTTTACTTCATTTCCTTTTTTTTTTTTTTTTTTTTTTTTACAGACTTTTCTTTAGTTCACAATGATTCGTGGTGTCCTCAGATTTGCAACGTTAATTTAACTCATTTCCCGATGTTATACAATGACGAAATTTTGTACAGCGACGTCAGTAACAATACAATATTCCATTGTCACTTTCATATATTTCTATATGTTTTAATATTTTTTTCAATATGGACTTCTTTATAATAAAATAAATACTAGCCTGCAACGATGTAGCTTTTGACTGGTTGCAGAACATTTAGGATTGGGGTCACAAAATATTACATTGAGAAAAAAAGTATCCGAACACCGAAATGACTCGAAAAAATAATTTTAAAAAAATTGAAGACACATTTTAAAAATAATTTGTACTAAAAAGTAAAAATAATTTTATTTGTGCATGTTGCACGCCAATTCAAGAATTTATAAGGGGACTATATAAGGGCGCGCATACTTTTCTTTTTAGCCATGCATAAATAAAATTATTATTTTTCTTTTAAATACGAATTGTTTAAGAAAAGTATGTCTTTAAAGAGTTTTTTATAATTATTTTCTTTACTGGTAGACAGTTCATTTATGTATTTTCAGCGCACCTCTTTTCAATACTACTTGTGAAAAAAGATAAAATGAACTATATGCGCGGAGTACTACTTGTAAAGATTGGTATGTAATATAAAGAAAAAGAAAAAAAACATTCCCAGGTATATACAAGGTTGCGGAAAAATTATGGTACGTAAATTGGGGTGTGAAAAAGAGTGGTAAAATGCTTTCAACATAGAAACCGTGAGTCTCCGAAACCTCGTTTACGAAATAATAATACTCAAGACGTATACAGCACACGCTCAAAAGTTTGACGTTAGTAGACACAGATCGCAAAGACGTATACATAATTGACGCACTTTTGCAAAAATGTCAGGCATTTCCAGTAGTGTGTGAGAAGCTTCTACAATACGGGTAACCAAACCTTCCGCAGATGCAACTTGGGTTTCGTAAACAAGGTTTTTCCAGACACCCCGAAAAAAAATCCGTTGGCGTTAAATAGATAGATCTAAGAAGCCAATTTACAGGACCGCTTTTCCCCATCCACCTGTTACCAGGTGTTGACGCACAGCCATGATATAATGGGGCGGGGCACTACCATGTTGAACCATATTTGACGTCGCATCTCAAGGGGTATATCTTCCAAAAGTCCGGCAGCACTTTTTGGAGGAAAATTAAATAAATATCGACGCTTAGTCTTTGCGGAAAAATGTATGGTCCTATTAGAAAGTTGTTTAGAGTGCCGTTCCATAAGTTTACAGAGAAACGTTCCTGACGCTTATGTTCAAACGACACGTGTGGATTTTCGCTCGGGCAGACATAAGTGTTAACGATTCCTTCCCGATTCAACGAAGCCTCGTCAGTTGTAAAGACAAACTCTAGGAAACCATTAGTTTCAGCTTGCCTTTGCATAAACCACTCACGAAAAGCACTACAAGGTGCATAATCGTTGACGTCTCGGGCGTTAACGAGAATTCGGAGACCTACGGTTCTCATGTTAAAAATGCCCCTCAATTTTCATACCATAGTTTTCCGCACCCTATATATGATCAGTCAGTCCATTTTGGAGGACTTTTATTGCCCTAAAATCAAACTTTATATCTGCCACGAGAGATGTAGGTTTTCATTTCGTGAGTTTTTGTAAGTCTTTTCTGATAATTCCTATAGCTTCTCCACTAATGTAAGCCTTCTTTTACTTTCTCTCCCCACTCGCGTCTATTCTCTATTATTTTTGCAACCCCTTCTCTTTCTCTATCTTTCTTTGTCACTTATAGCAGAGCATGAGACTGAAGCTAATATAAGTTAAATGAAACTTGCACATCTCAAACAAGAGTAACTAAGTGGCCGTGGTTCAGTGGTAGAGCATTCGGAAGATCCTGGGATCGATCCCAGCGGTCGACTATCCTGACTGAGGTTTTTAAAGCGTTTTTATTTAGTCAAACCAGGTAAATGTTGCTTTAATCTGTTAGTTTTAATCATCATAATAACAGAGAAGGAATAAAACACACAGAGACACACACAATAGGGTGGTGGGCGGACAGATGGCACATTACATGAATAGTTATGAAGAACTATTCCGTTTGCTCCAGTCTTTCACAATTTAGAAGAAGATATATCAGGAGACAAAAGTAGGGAGTAAAACCGAAATTGAAAGTAGACCACTGCTTTAACCGTGTAAGGACATTTATCGGCAAAGCGAAATATTTTTATCATCACTATTTTGTACATATCCAAGATCTTATGTACGTAGTAGTTAAGACAGTTTTAAAGATATGTTCGAGAAGCTTGCCATCTACACTTCTGTAGTTGTTGTCAACATTTATGACAGTGCTGCCATCTGATTAGCTATCTGGAAAAACCTTCATCTCCATGTCGTGCGGATGACGCGAAATAGGGTGAGACAATTGATGTACATTTTATTGTTATGTTAACTGTTCATAAGTTCAGCAAATCGTTTCAGAATCTCATTAAGTCCTAATATTATCCAGTTGAAGTTATAGAGGAAGAAATACTAAGCCATCTTCCACCACGAGCCAGCACATCTACTGATATTACTGAACCCTAAAACCATCCTCCAATACAAAAAATCGATAGAAACCGTACAAAACTTCACTTACACCCTCCGAATTTTGACTTTACACCCCCCGAACTGAACATCCTGGCGGAACCCTGCTCCAATACCACAACCCAGTATACCCAGTGGTACTACATAAAAAAATAATCACAAAGCAATATCTCCAAACGATTCATTGAACACATTTCTAATAATTCCTACTTCACTAATACCAAAAGCATGGGAAAGATAGCTAATAGCACATTGCCGGTGAGACAGATATCTATAAGCTTCATTTTAAAATTTGATGCGTATTGTTACTACATGGTAGTCAAGAACCTAGCTATTGTATGTTTACGTTCTTCCTAAAGGATTGAAATATCATGTAAGTTATTTTTGAAGTAAATAGAAATATAAGAAAACAGTTTCTTTTCGTTGACTTAAAAGATGCATTATCTGTGCCCCTTTTATCCTATGTTATATTCATAACATCATCTTGCCCCGCCTATGTGTCAAAATGGGAAATTTATGTTTTCATTTAACTAACTAACTAACTCTATGGCTTATGGAACTCGCAAGTTCATCGCCGCAGTAACAAACGTTCGCCATTGGATTCTATCCTGGGCAGTATCAAGCCAGTTTTCATCACGAACACCTACTTCTCCAAGATCTCTTCTAATATTGTTCTTCCAACGACGTCCTGGTCTTCCCAATGGCCTCTTTCCATCGGGCGTTCCAACCAGGATAGAATATAATCTTCGTTTTTCCCCCATCCGAGCTACATGCCCTGCCCACCTTAGTCTTCTCGATTTCATTATTTTTACAACATCTGGTGAATCGTACAGTCCGTGGAGTTCTTCATTATGCAGTCTCCTCCACTCTCCAGTCATCTCGTCCCGTTTCGGCCCATATATCTTTCTCAAAACCTTATTTTCAAATACACGCAATTTATGTTCATCTGCTAGGGTCGTACTCCAACTTTCGCAACCGTAAAGTATTACCGGCAGAATAACCGTTCTGTATATTTTTAATTTCAATTTCCTTGATATTAATCGCGATGTTAGAAGTTTTTGGACTGAGTAGAAACATGCGTTCCCCGATACTAAGCGACTTTTTATTTCTTCCGTGACCTCATTTTTGTTTGTTACGTATGCTCCCAAGTATTTAAATTTGTTTACTTTCTCTATGACCTCATCCCTAATTCTTATGTTTTTAATTCCTTCATTCCCTGTGCTTCGGCTTGTTACCATGTATTTTGTTTTATCTATGTTTACCTGTAGACCTATCTCATCGCACGCTTCTACTAAGACATCGGTGCTGCTTTGTAGTGCATCTATATCGTCCCCTATTAAATCTACATCATCCGCGTACACAAACAGTTGATTCAAACCATTCAATGATAGTCCCTTTTTGTCCCCTTTAATTTTTAAAATCGCATATTCTAACGCGAAGTTAAACAGTAGTGGTGACAAGGCATCGCCTTGTTTCAATCCGTTGCGAATCTTGAAACTATCCGACATATTATTACCTATCGGTACTCTGCTTATGGGGTCGCTCAGACATATCTTCACTAGTTGGACCAATTTTTTCGGTATTCCAAATCGTATCAGGATACTGTATAACTTTTCCCTTTTGATAGAATCATATGCTTTCTTAAAATCAATGAATAGCTGATGAACCGTCCCATTGTATTTCCATTTCTTCTCCAAAATTTGTCTCAAAGCAAACATCTGGTCCAACGTGGATCTATTTCTTCTAAATCCACATTGGTGATCTCCAATTATTTCATCTACGTATACACTTAGGCGTATTAACAGAATATTACTTAATACCTTGTAACAAGTTGGAAGTAACGAGATTCCGCGGTAATTATTGCATTCCGACTTATCGCCTTTTTTGTAAATCGGAACAATTATTGATGTTTTCCATTCCTTTGGGAGCTCCTCCTTTCTCCATATAGCACTTATCAATTTATGTAGTTCCTTGATTAGTGCCGTTCCTCCTGTTTTAATTAATTCGGCTGGAATATTGTCTATTCCTGGTGATTTGAAATTTTTCAATTTCTTAACCGACATTTCGATCTCGATCTCGCTAGGTTCGGGAATTCACGGTTCTGCGGTATGGATTTCAAATTCCTCTGTTTGTTCCCCGTTGTGTACATTAAGAAGTTTGTCGAAATAACTTTTCCACATATCGACAATTTTAGTCGGATCCGCCTGAAGATCTCCACGTTCATTTCTAATCATTCCTAACCTCGGCTGGTAACCTTTTCTTAACGAGTTTACCCCTTTGTATAGATCTCGTATGTTATTTGTCTTCCCGTTTTCCTCAATCTCCTGAATCTTCTGCGTCAGATATTCTCGCTTTTTGTTTCTGACACAAAAAATGGAACCTGTAACTTGTAATTTTCGTTTAGTTACTATGGAAGTTAAAATTTTGACGTTTTATTTTTTATTTTTTTATTTTTTGTTTTGTTTTGTTTTTCGCATGGGATATCTAACCTATCGATGCTTCAAACTCCTTTTTCGACCAAACTTGGTACGAGTAGGATACATCGCGAAAACAGAAAGTGTGATTAAAGTGGTATCGTCTATAAAGACGGAGCAGTGGCCAAAAGTTTGATTCAAAAGAATAAGTACTTATAGTGTGATCTAAGTCGGAAAACATATGTTATTTGTAAAATGCTCGAAACAATAGAAAACAAATACACATGAATGAATACTGGGTCAATGCACTATTTTTTAAGGGTATGTTTTTCATGGCCGCTATCTTGAAGTCGTCCATTTAAATCTAGCTCGACTTTTTAAATGGGAAGGATGATCATATAAAATATCAATCTGGGCTATAATGCTTCCAGAAATTCATTTGTGAAGTCAGTTTTCTCACTTTTTTTTGTATTACAGATATGTGACATTAGTGTGCATAGTTGATTGAAAAGTCTGGAAATGACTCTGTTGATCTTGAAACAGTGCAAGAAATGAAGGCCACATACACAAGTAATGAGTATTTGAGACCACCTACCAGTGTTTTCCGACTTAGACCACACTATACATACTTATTTTTTTTAATCAAACTTTTGGCCATGCGTCCGTCTTTATAGACGATACCACTTTTAATCATGCTTTCTGGTGGCTTCGTAATATACCATACTTGTCTACCAAGTTTGGTCGAAAAAGGAGTTTCAAGCATCCATATGTTCACTTTAAGACCTCTTACCAATGACATAGTTTTCCAGTACCCCATTTACTCCTCCCTTTCATATTCCTATTCTTAGTACCGACTTTCAACAAAGGAAAGGAGTTGAAGACAGGAGTTTCTTGTCTGAACAAAGTATGCAATGTGATTAATGTACCTGCCATTATTTCCAATTTCTTAGTTTTTCGAGTGAATAGTTTTTGAAATTTCTTCTTTGTATTAAATTCTTACACTGTAAATGTTCATTCATTATAATAATCAAGAAATTCTGGTTAGATTTTGTGTTCCGAGTTTCTCTTTGTAAAAAAAAACAATAGAGATTTTTAAACTAATTTACGTTTAGTTGACTTGTAAAGTTGTGAATGGATATCAAAATCAGTAGCTATTCATTATGAGGTAAGAAGTATTTTTTGAGGAAAAAAGGATTTAAATTACTCCATTTCTGAGTGGAGACAGATTTCCTTTTGTTCAGATTATTAAATGAATTAGATAATACATATTATTTAGATACTGAGCCTCATGCTTGAATAATTCAACAGTTCTTTTTATTCACTTACTTTTTTTTCTGTAGGCTAAACAGGCAGTTAAGACATCCCGCCACATGTCTCAGAGACGTCTCTAAGCGATCACCCTTTTGAGATCAAAGATAGGGAAGATAGAAGCCATGGTCTTAGTTTAAATACTGTCTAGCATTCGCCTCTTAAACTTAGGAAAATCTGAAAAACCCTCAGTCAGTGGCCGGCAGCAGGACTCAAACCTGCTTGCTTCTCCAGTGCCGTTCTGAAGCCTACGATCGTAACCAATGTATTGGTGCTGGGTATTTCAGCAATTCCAAATAAACTAATAATAATAATAATAATAATAATTTATCAATGAAACGAGGAAAGTTCAGCTAGTAGTTTCTACGACACATGCAGGACATCCTGTGAAACGCGATGTGTTATTATAGCTATTAAAAATAGCAACATATGAAAGGCATTTCCACTGAATGCTACAAAGCCGTAATAATGATAATACGCCAAACATCGTTCGGGAGGAAACATGATTGTAAGAATTCATGCCACATCCTGTTTGGGTAATTCCCAGCTCACTTCCGTATGAAGCGACAGAGTGCAAAATTGATTATTCCTTAATTCGTAAAGAGTATTTAGAAACATGTACTTCATACTCTTCTGTTTATGATGTTCATTAATCATTATGCTCATTAAATCATGTCAAAATTAACCGAAATTCTACCTCTTTTCATGTATAACTTTAAAAAAAAATACATTTTACATTTATGATGATATTCAAATCTCGAAACATTAATGACTATTTTCTATCATTAAGTAAACATCATCTATAGCAAATAAACTTTCGTGTACTTATTCAACCAACAACACAATGAGTCCTCTTCTATGAAAATACATCTAGAATAAACTTAATCCCTATATTCCCCATAAACAGACTGATTACATAATGTAATATAACAATATTCAATAAATATTTCTGACATTCTACTTGGAAAAGTACACCCTCAGGACCAGTGTTTATCATCTCGACGTCTGGAAACCCCTTTCCGTTTCATATATTTTATATTCGTCCTTGTTTTGTTAGTGTATTTATGTAAAATAACGGTCATGTGCTTTATTCGAAAGATATTAAGAAATACATTAATAAAGCTGTACAGATATCCGTACACTCACTGATGTCATGATCACTTTGCTTTTAGTTTGGAGTCATTCATGTGAAAATTAGCTTCCTATTCACTTCCAGTTTCCAGAAGTATCCAACAAAGTCCCAGGTAGCACAGTGAACTTGCAGCAAGTTTGCTGCAACATGGGCATTGAAAGTCTACAAACTTGTAGCAAGTTTGGTATTGCAAGGCTGCAAATCTTGTCAGTTGACCAATGTCAAATTTGCTACAAACTTTGCACTCCAAACTTGCTACAAACCTTTCAGGACAAACTTGCTAAAACCTTGTTTTTAAAAAATGTTGGTAGACCAACATCGAACCTGTATGGAGAAAAAGATTTCACTCTGCAGTGCGATTCGAACTCACAACCTTCAGATTTGTTATTTGTCCGCTCCTCTACCGCTAACGAAGTATATTTTACTCGTCTTTTTATGTTACGAAAACAGTTTCTGGAATAAAGGCATTTATGTAGACTTTAATTTCAAACTGGGAAAGCTTATTGATTTTGTGTTAGAGTAGAGCTATGAAGATGACTGATTCGTGATTTTTCAGAAGCAAGTCACCTCAAAAATATCATAATGATGTGTACTGTTCGAGTTGACGGCATTTCTCAAACAAACTAGCTGCCAATATCCCAGAAGTACGCTAGTTTAAACCAAGTTTCGACTAGCCTTGATCTTTTCTTACAGTGATAAAATAACAGTGATGTTTCCTGTTGGATTACTAACTGGAACGCCGGGATTCGACAAAAAAATATTTTTTAACAATTTCTTTTTGTTTATACTTATCTCCCCTTTCCTTCCTTTTATATTATTCAACATTGTACACAACTTCCGAAATTGTATGTATTTCCCGAAAATAAGTTAAGCAATTCAAGTTAGATAACTATTCTTTTCTTTCATTATACACAATACAAAGACCAAAAGCACAACATGTCATCGACCCAAGCAGTAAAGTATACATATCATTACGATTTTCCTGAAGAGGCTTACTTGCGAAAAATTAACGAATCAGGCTTCATAGCTTTAAAGTAGGATCAATAAGCTTTCACAGTTTCGAATTCCAGCATATATTAGTGGATTTACTTTAAAAAAAAACTGTCTTCGTAACATAAAAGAACTAGCAAAATAGAATATAGTTAGGAGTGGCGCGATAGAGCAGTGGGTACAGTGACGGACTACAAACTAAAATGAAGATCTTAAGTTCGAGCTCCAATTCCAGACATTTGAAACCTTTTTTCGCTACAGGCTTGATGTTTAACAAGACAATTTTGTAGAAATTTGGCGTGCAAAGTTTGTAACAAAATTTCGCATGTGCCAACTAGGAAGTTTGCTAAAAGACTGTAGCAAGTTCGCAACAATACAATGCCAAAATTTGTGCAAACTTGCAATGCCAAACCTCGTACAAACTACAAGTTTGGGTGCTATCTGGGGCATTCCGATTTCAGCCGAGTTAGTAGGTAGCAAGTGACTATGAGAAGAATTGCAATATTGCTCTTTGTATAGGGTGGAACATGGCAATGTTCTACAGTTTGTAAAGAAAAAATAGCGACACCTCAACCACATATGCGTGATAAGGGAAACCTATCACGAATGGCGCTTCTCAGATTAATTAACGGTGTACTCATTCAAAGGTAAGAGGGGTGATTAAAAGACAGAACTAGCATGACAATCGTTCTTGCAGAAAGAAAACATACCCAGAGCAGATTGTAAAATCAGCTTAACAGTTGTGAAGAACGGAGGACTATGTTTCCGAGACTTCGTTCTGTAATTCAAAATGACCATGGCATTAAAGCTACTTATACCGCTTCACTGTCGCAATAGCGAGAAAAGGGAATTAGGAAGAAAAACCGCGTAAGAAACTGACAGGCTTACAGAGCAGTAAAATGTGAATTTGCGAGACAATATTGCAATTTGGACTGAAGATAACTCTAAACACGTCATTTTCTACGAAGAAAGCATTAGAATAATGGAGTGAAGCAGCTGCGAAATTGAAGATAAGAAAGGGCAAGAAACGATGCAGAAATCCTGTGAGGGTTTAATGATATGGGTTGGTTTACAACTAGATTTTTCCATAGGATGCAGATATGTCAAGATTCAGATAATTACTGACAATATCTGCAAATTCTAGAACCCAAAATTCTACCAGAAACCCGAGACTATTTTTCTGGAGAAAATTGTGGGTTACTTTATCTTCAAGGATGATGATAAAAAATGTTATAGTGCAAAAGTCGTTAATGGCTGGTTCATGAACATGGGTATTCCAAGATGTGGGTGACCCCTCAAACTCACAGCTTATGAATTCCATTAAAATGTGTGTGTAGAAGACTGCAGAAGAAATTTTTGTGTAGACAGAAACTCGTTGAACAACTCACTGTGATTTTTCTAACATTAAATCGAGGTTGAATTTGGCCATAACGTTGTTGAAAACATGCATAGACGATTAGCTGCACTAACAAAAGCCACAATGGAGTGAGCTGTTTCGTACTTGCATAATTATGTTAAACTATCGTGTATCGTATTCGTACATTAGTTGCGATACTGTTTAGGTCTTTATTAATTTATACACTACCTCTGTTACAGCTGTATTATAAAAATCCACGTCCGCTTCTATGAATATAAATTCACTATATATAGCTCAATTACCTGCATTTGTGGTATGCCATAAGATGGATAAGATTACGATTCTACTTTGTAATAGGATCATACATTCGTGTCATTAGGGGAAGAATTTTATCTTATAATTATATCTCAATATAGCGAAGGATTAAAAGCTACTATTATTCGTTGTCATACAAAAATTATTAATAGTCTTCAGATAGCCGAGAAACAGAAGTTAGTTTAATATGAGCTTCTGCCCCAACTTACTCTAATCAGTACTCACTACACATGCTTTCATAAACCATAAAAGACATGCACGTATCTCATGAGAATTCATGTTCACTACCAAAGAATCCATTTATTAGTTCAATCATAATACTACTAGCAAATAACGGCACGTTTAAATTTCATTAGATTTGGAAGTATTGATTCACTAGCTTTCAAGTTTACTTCAAGATTGTTCCATTTGGATAACATGCAATGCGGCTAGGATGCATTAGATCTGATTTCATACAAAGTGTAATGTTAATCAAATAGAATACAGTTCATAGCACAATTGGAATACCTTTCCATAAGGTTTACTAAAATGCAATAGATAATCGTGCAGCTATGACCAACATACACATTTCAGAAGTATGCAGATACTCCGTAAATAAGTTCATTGAATTAGTATCAACAATGCAAACACTGATTTCCCAAATCGAACAATGCTGAAAGTTCTCATGGCTTTAAGTAAATAACGCATGTTTAAAAATCCACATTAAACATATAAAGCGTACATAATACTTCAAAATACCCAGGGGTGGAGTTACCACTAAGCCCGGGCCTAGGGGCGCACATTGCAAGAAAAATATAAATCACTATTTGAAACGCGAAACGAAAATTATATAGCAAAAAGCATTAAGGACCATGTAGGGGGAGCGCCGAATACAATCACCTATGACCAGGGCAACCCCTCGTACATAACTGGCTTCAGGTAATTTGAAGTTAGATTAATTTACATTATAAATAGTAAAACAAACATTTGTGCACACTAATTTCAAAGGGAGGAATTCCGCTCAAATTGAGCGGTATATTTCCTCTTTTCAGAGCGAGAAGAAGGACCACTTCATTAGAGTGAATTTTCATCGGAGAAAAGATGAGAAATTTCCGCTCGAAAAAAGATGGAATCTATGGTAGTTCATTTCAATAGGAACGTAGATATATTTGTTAGGTGAACTTTTATCTACTCAGATAAAATTCTCATCTTTTGACTATGAGAACAACGCCAGAAAATGTTGGAAATGGAAAAAGATCCAAAACGGAGTATTTATTCATAGGTAGTAAGAAAGAAAAGTAATGTACTTGTGACTGAAAAAGAGTAGAAGAAAATCTCGGAAAGATTTGAACTTGGTTCTTTTCGGCCAGCTATATAACGGTTTAACTCCTCAGCCGGCTGTCCAACTACGCCTTCGAAATAGTTTATTTCGTCTTGTCAGATACTTGAGAACAACATTCAAAGGTTTGTTGTATATATTTAACTCGGTTAATCCTGACGTCTTCTGATATATTGTTGTCACTGAGAAAAGTTTCCAGATTAACTGTTGTCATTTTTTTTAACTAAACACAACGCGATACATTTCACAGTATTACTTCATCTTTCGATAACTTTCGCAGTAACAAATGGCGGAAAACAAAATTGACTAGTATCTATGATGCATTGTGAATCACTCTAAAAATATGAGAAATAAAACACTCTAAAAGGATGAGAAATCGATATTTCAGGTTTGAAGAATGAATTACATCTAAAAGCATCGGGATTTCATTTAGAAAGGTCACACTTTCCATCCAAAGAGAGATAGTTTCGTTGAAAACCACACTTTTCGATGGAAAATTCCGTCCGGGAAAGAGTGGTCGCTCTAACAAGAGTTAATATTCGGCTCTTTTGATATAGTGTGTGCTTATATTAAGAATAATATTTATTCCTATTTTTACACATAGGGTACCCATTTATACTCCTACCAATGGGCAACATGTACTTTGTGATGACAGACTATATGCATGATGGTGTGATTTACGCTATATTTATGTATATGAGGAAGACTAAAGTGTCTTTCCCAGATTGTCTTTTCGGATCCGCAATAGGAAGGTACCGTGCGTTCTAATCCTGCTTCCTACCCTGATTGAAGTTTTCAGTATTTCCTTCAGTTTCATCACATGAACGTCAGGATGGTACCTTAACTAAGACATGGTCGCTACTCTCCCATATCCTATCCCGGTCTAATCAAAGATGGCTAAAGACCTTTAAAAGATCAGAAATATCCTAACCTGTCCCTTATGAAAAAAACATGCCTTTTTTTCTCTCTATTTTGACTTTTTATATTCAAGATATAAATACTCTCGGATATGTTGCTCAACATGCAAAGAGTATGTATCATTAATACTCATGTTTAAAAAAAGTGTTTCTGTGTGAGTAAAATAGTTTGTATTATCTTCTTGTTCAGTGACTATTCAATCATGAATAATAAAATTAGCAGAGAGAAAACAGTCAAGGACATTGGAGTTAAATGTGATAGTAAACTTAAATTTAATGATCATATCAAAAACATTATAAATAAAGCCAGGAAATTAACTGTTTTTTTTGTTCTATCAATGGGGTGACTTAACTAGACAACAAACATATTTGACACTATACAAGATTCTTATAAGACCCAAACTTAAATATGCAGGATCAATTTGGTCTCCAAGAACAAAAACGGCGTCTGTCAGAGTTGAATCGATACAAGGTGCTTTTTTAGAATGTTATGCTTTAAATTAAGGTTATCATATTATTCTCACAGTTATGAATATTGGTGTGAATACTTTAAAATTTAGCCTTTATATTTAAGACGTAGGATTAGAGACAACCAATTCATAAAAGAACTACTGCAGAATAAAATTCATTGCATGAATTTACTAGAAAATATAACCATTAATGCACCCACACATTACTTTAGAAGATATACAGCGTTAGGTATGCTAAATTCCTATAATGGAATATTGCTGAGAATGATAGGTAACTGCAATATATTTTGTGACTGCTAGGTCTTGTTTAGTTTCAAATGCAATAATTGTATTATGGTTAATCTTATACTCTTATGTTTCGCACTATGCATTGTATTTTAAACATCCAAATAGTTGGAATTAACTGTGCATGTGATCAACACAAATGTTGAGTCTAATTTATGTAAATAAGAAAATAAATAAGATGTAGCCAAGTAAATCAGAAATTAAGTGCGCCTTTCTACACAACTGGTACTGTACAGAGGAATGCTATTCCCAGAGTTTTAATAATTTCATTACTAAGTACGCTGTTAACTTACATATGCTCATTTTTGTTGCATCTTGTGTATCCTCAACTGTTTCATTTTGTATGTTAAACTACCTTTAATTTAGAAAGAAAACTGTAAAACAAATTGTATATTTATTTGTGCTATATAGTCATTAGTGTTGTTTTGAAGAATGTAAATAAACATTCTTTCATTCATTCTTTCATTATTATTATTATTATTTTGAACCATATTTTGTAAATAACCGCATTAGCATAGTTAAGTAATTATCTCATTATTATTATTACTGGTATTAAATGGCGAGAAAACAGGGTAATTTGTCATAATGTGAAGGTGGGAAGGGGAAAGGGACTGGAGGAATGAGGAGGAAAGGAACAGGGAAGGGGGCGCTGGAAGTCATGGGCCTAGGGAACCTTGACGCATACATCCGGCCCTGAAAATATCTACTGAGTGTCATTTCTCCAATCCTGCAGAGAAGTTAATTCATATCCTTTATGGTACATATCGTCTAATTATAATTTAATTCGTAAGCAAAGTCTCTGCTTAAAATCTTCGATAAGATTTCTATATATTCAAAAAGTAAGAACTATTATATTTATTTGTTTACCAAAAATTCCAGAGCACTACTGATTAATTACTATTCATTTAAATTATAAAAGTTACGACTAACTATGTACTGTCTTCAATCTTGGGTCAAAGTTAAATTAGTTTGCTCCATTATAATATCATGTAAACGTCTGAAATGAATATATTATTATTCCGTTAATTATAAATAAATACAATCCTATTTGTCTTCATGATCAGTGCTATGGTTCTAGAATTTTCACAGGGTATACACTGTAAATCTTTTAGTTTGTAAATCTTTAAGCGGAAACAATGTATCCATTAAATTTTAATCTATCTTTGTATTAAACATATGGATGAAATAATTATTAAATTTTTACAAAAAAAAATACTTTGATTATTTGATGAAATTTTATGCATAATTTGTTGCATTGAGAGAATGAGAAACAAGAAGATTGTTGAGACTTTTGCATAACTACGAAACATTAGTTAACAATCAGATTCTATATAAGACTTACTTGCTGAGCCTGTTATAAGACTTACTACATATATTGAAGTCAAACTTCTACCTTGCTTTTGAAAACACAAGTCAAATCTCATACTACTCAAGACTTGCACTAGGAGACCACCCAAGCTAGTAAAAGTTCTGATGAAATTGAGTGTTCATTATACGCGTATATTTCTACAAAACTGTTATTGTAGTCAACAGATTGCGATAATATGCTAACGCACGTCATTTGGTTGGTTATATCCTCTTACCCTTCTCAACATTTTGTTCAAGTGGAACCAAAAGTTGAATATGGAACTGGGTGAATATGGAAATTAAATAAATAAGCCAAACAAAGTAGGTTAGATACACATCTTTGCAGAAGGTATACGGTAATGTGTAAGCTTAATCAGAGGGTATACGCCGAATACCTGCATATACCCTCGACTACAGCCCTGTTCATGACACATGTGCAAATTTAGCTGCTCTCTTGAATCTTGTGTAAACCTTTCCGAACAGGTGTCGCTATTCTTTTTTCTTTACAAACTCTAGTATCAAAGGGAAATAACGTACAGTTTACTGTCTCTACTATATATTCACACACAAAATTTAAAAGAGCTGATCTTTGGATTTAGAGTATACACTTGGATTCAGTTCCTCCAATCCAGATCATGTATGGAAAACTGTAAGCGAAGTAACATACCCTCTTGGTTAATACATGACTATAACCGACGAATTAAACTGTCTATTACTGTCTGGAACATCTGTGATGTGATCTTGATAATTTCGTCTTTAATTCTTCTCTTCAGTTCTTTCACCGTTGAGATATTGTTAGGATGTACATTTCAAGAAGCAAAAGTCTGCTGGTAAGAAATCATCGTATCTTACAAGTCAGTCCTGATTCACAGATCTCCGTGGCTTCATTTGGCCATTCATATGCTGTTTATGCTCCGTCTGAAGGAAATCACATATCGCTCCGAATTAAAGTTGACAGTATAATCTACAAACAGTAGTTTAAAAAAGTATGTATCAATTATGCAATCTACACATAGAGCAAAACAAATAATCACCTTTTCCTAATATAATTGTGGTTCATGGATAGCTCTTTCGTTTATCAGTTTGTTTTCACTTTTGTCGAAAAGTTTTATGTTTTCACTTTAGACAAAATTAACATCATCAGATATTAGTAAGTTGTCAACGTGTAACCGACCTTGTTCAGTTAATTCCTGCATTTCTTGGTATATTTCGATACTGTTTGTTGATTTCAGTTATTCAAGATGCGAACTGACATGATGCTTTAAATATCTGACCATGATTCTCATTTGGTTATCAGAAATTCCAGCTTCAATATGGATCTCCTCATACCTACCTTGCATATTCCCAATAAATATTGTTTATTTTTATCTGTGTTCTATTAGTGCCGACCAGAATAGAAATACTACAAACTGAACGAAACGAAAAGTTGAGATATAAAAGTATTGTACAGTAAAATAGTTTGTTACCGAGCTGCCGTAGCTCAGTGGTAAAGCGTTGACGTAGCATTCGGGGTCGTGGGCTCGATTCCACTGATCAACCATCCTGACTAAGGTTTTACCTAGGTTTTTCCTCAGCCACACCAGGAAAATGCCGGGATGGCACCTTCAACATAGGCCCTGGTCGACACCTTCCCGAATTCTTTCCCCTCTCCTATCCAGCCTGAGTCTTAAATACGTAAAAGACCTTAGATAAAAAATCAATTCTACAGTAAAATAGTTTGTCAGGCGTAGAAATTGAGATAACTACAATAATTTTGATTTTCGTGACTAATACAATAAGAAATATGAACAACCAAAAATAAGATAACCTTAAAGATATCTATTGGATAAATTAGACGGTAAATTATTATGAATATAATTAAGATGAAATCAATTTCTACTAATCAATGTTGAATAACATATAACTTGTTCTATTTCAGCATTCAAAGGATGTCTTGTTCAAGGAGAGGATATCACTGTCAACATACCAGTAAGCTCTAATAGACAATTGTTGACTTACCAAATGACTGTGGTTGTCAATGCGAAAGAACTGAAAGACTCCTGGAAGAGAGGAAAACCTTTGTATGCCAAATATTGGGGTTTCAACAGTCAATATGAACTGTACCGTAAGTAGCTTTCTCTCGCTACTTCCTTACGATTCTTTTAAAATATTTCTTGCTTCTGGTTTCTTAGAAATTTTAACAACTTGTAAGCAAAAACTCTTTTGGTAAATAACCTTGGCAAGAAACTATAAAATGGTTTCCCGTTTCGGTAATCTGAAAACAAATTCTGTCGAACATATTGAGGTATAACTTATGTCAAAATTACAATTGTTAAAACACGGATATTATTAAAATACGGCCTAGTATCCATCTTGAATGAAGAGAAACAATTTTTTCTGACAATGCTAATATATTTTAATAATAAAAGAAACTAAAATGTAACAGTTTCAGAAGAATACCACCTTTTTCTTCA
>JAGDQP010025959.1:0-15023 GCA_022664845.1 Lepisma saccharinum
AAACGTTTTCTAGTTACCAAAAGTGAAACACAACACGTAGTTTGTTCAGTTTAACTGTTGTGGTTCAGAGTAGCAAAGGTGGTTCGAAAATCCTTTGTGATCCAGAGTGAAAACCTGTTGAACGCAGCGGATGCATATTGCAGTGCCAAGATTCTTTCGCACATGAACATGCGGTGTCTAGTAATTGTAAAGATATCTTTAATGTTTTAAATTGACGAAGTTAAACACAAGTTACATTGAAAGTAGAAACTGTGCCTGAATTCTGTGAAATATGTATGAAGTGCTATATTTTTCTTGAAAGGTAGATATTATACTTGTTGAGTATCAAATACTCATCTCGATGTTAGCTATACTATTTTGACTTATGTACATGTGGTGTTTTATATCGTATGAAAAACTTTATTACCAACATGTTGATAGTGTGAGGAGTGCAGTCCCGTACAAGGTTATGGTCGCAGGAGCGAATTCGCCTATGAATGTCATTTGTGGATTATGTCGTCGTGGAAATAGCGACAAGCCTGACACTTTCCGTCCATTCCCCCTCATCAGATCCATACACCATACCTGGTTTGGTGATCGTGTTAAGTGTGAACACCGCACATACGTAAGTACAGTGTTTTATATCTTAGTCAAGATAGTACAGCTTCGTTGAAATAAGTGAAAATGTAAATGAAAAGCGCTTGTTAAGAAGAAAATAAGCATTGGTATTTTCTATGCTTTAATGTAAGGTTTATAACAGAGCTTCCGCGCATCGTAAATATATTGAAATATTTACTGTTTAATACTTGTAATCTTTTATAGTGTGATGTCATATTTGTTTATGTACTCAATATTCGTATTCTTACTGCTATTAAATTGTGTGTCTATATAGAAGCAATGTTTTGTTACCAGCCGATGCCAATGCATATTAGTAAAGATTTTTATGAAGTCAAATGTTTTAATATTCTGTAATGCTGAACGGTCCTCCACGGATAGGTTTCCTCATCAGCTGTCCTGACAGGTACAAAGGAAATCCGCATATTTCACATTTAACGTAAAGTAAATATTAACGTGGTCTGTTCGGGTGATATTTACACGGTCAGTTTGGAAGTGGTTGATTCGGATTTCATTGATGACCAACCATGATCTTATTACAGACGTGATCTTGAAACCATGAATGATAAAATCATTTCATGCCACGATAAGTAGTGACATAACCCACAGTGCAAAGTATCTATGTGTTGTACCCCATATTAAACAGTGTTGTAAACCAATATATGGTAGCGTAGCGATGTATCACAGTATGGTAATGAATCATATATTTTTGCCTGGGGAAGATACAATGGTCACAACATACACCATTGTAAACCAAAATGGTTATGGGTTAGGATCCCAAAGAATGGTCACAGTATCTTAAGATGGCATCCGCTTTGCTATGGCTTATCCTTTATACCAGTGCATTTATGTTACAAGTTTATAATATTGTAAGTGGACAGTAAAATTATCTCTCTCTTTCTTTCTTTCTCTTTTTCTCTTTCTCTCTCTCTCTTTGTATGTGTGTTTTGGAACATATAAGTAGGAATCATTGAGTAGATGGACGGCGAGAAATTTCATCATTTCTCCAGCTAATATCTTCTATTTCTCACATTCCCTATTCTGATTTAAAATATATTAGCATTTATATTGAGGTATGAATAAATAAAGTATGAATAAATGGTTTCTCACTAAACATTCTACAATTACTTAAATATGTGATCGTAAAATGTTATCAGCAAATATATCACTAGCAAGTAAATTCTAAGTCTTATGGCCGCCATCTTCTGTTTGTATTGGTTACTGATATATTTTCAATTTCAAAGATATTTTTATTTATCCATCTCAAATACGATGTAATGTATACCAGCAATAGGGGCAGTTGCCTCATCACGCACTCCTAATTTCTCTCTACTAGTAGTAGAATAAAGAAATAACTATAATATCGTAAAGGTGAAATGAGATTTATCGGTCGAAGTCACTACCTAAAAGACTATGATCGTAATTATCAGCAGCTTTAAGAGTATATTCTTTGCACGTAGGTTGTCAATACTACGTAAGGAATTGTAAGAGCAGTAACGCTAAGCTACGGTCAACATTTTGTACTTTCTTCATACGTTATGTTCTTTATAACTTATCATTCTTTTACGAACACTAGTTTTAATATTTGCCCAAAAAGTAGATATCATGACAATGGAACTATGGAAACAGAACAATTTTGTAGTGCGTTACTTAGTAAACAGAACAATTTTATGTTCTTTGAGCGCCTTTAACATATAAGGTGCATACAGGACAGTAGTAAGGCAATACTCATTGCTTGAAGACTATCCTGTACGGAAAAAGTCAGGAACATTAGATAAAATAAATTTAATAATAAATATTCACCATGGAGGTAAACGTTTACGAGAAGTTGGTCTTATTGGAGGAAAGCCATTAGTCACTGAAGGATATTTTGTAAGAAATATAGAAGAGAACTCCAGCCTTACTCCAACATAGCTACATCATTTTCCCAGAATATGCAATAAATATTGCACATCAAACCTGCGAGAAACACGATTTAACTGTATGGACTGCGAGGAAGTGTAGCTAGGGAATAATATGTTTTTATGGATGATATAAACAGGAAGCAAAGATGAGCGTGTTCCAAGAAATTGCTTGAACTTTGGCAAAAAAGTAATTTTCACAGAAGAGACCGAGATAAACACATTTAGAAGTAATGAATATCGCCACGTGTGAAGAATAAATGAAACATTCACAAGGTAGAACCCTTTTTCAACGGTTAAATAAGGAAGTAATTCAGATATGATTTGAAGTTGTAAGAAATAGAGTGGCTAACGAGTAGCCGTAGCTCAGTAATAGTTCGTTTGCTTCGTATTCGGGAGGTCCAGAGTTTGATTGCAGAGGTCGAGCATCCTGATGAAGAGCTTTGCAGATGTTTCGCAGTCATTCCAGGAAAATACCGGATAGAAATTTCAACTTAGGCCTTGGACGACTCTTTGCGGCATTTTCCCCCCTTACCTAATCCGCCCTGAGACCTAGATGAGTAAAGACCACGTATAAATTCGATTCAATCAATACGACTAGGATTATGCGTTTAGTATATGAACGTCATTGCGGAATGTTTAATCGTATTACGTGCTATTATAATAGTCGCATGTATATTCTGGGCGAAAGAAGCAGCCAAATCCTAGAACTTGTTCCAGGTCTTTGCTTCACTGTATAATCATGTAGCTTTCCCTTGAGGTACTCTAATTTCCTCCATTCGTCCGATTGGGGATTATTTTAAAGCAATTCGTTTGATCTTTGATTCTTTCTCATACATTTAGCCTACTGTTCTCCCTGCACGTTTTCCACCACGGATATATGAAGCTATGCATGCTGCTTTGGTGACTGTCCTAGTGCGCTTCAAGGATTCTTAAGCAATCATTTCTGCATTTAAGTTCAACTGTTGAAATAAGTTGTTTTCACCTTGATTTTTACACGTAAGTTGGAGCTCATGGAAACGTTAAATCAAAAACACCGATAAGATAAGATAAAATGAACCTTTATGGGCTAACAACAACAAAAAATCAACGAATACAATAAGAACAAAACCAATAAAAATCGTTTTCTTTTAAGAAATGCATTCGTGGAATATAGTAATTGTCTCGTTCCTGGAAAATTTAAAATGCTTTTACCACTACACTACGTTCTCACCGTGTCCAGAAAATATCATACAATTATAGAAAAGTCGTAGCCATAAAGATGACATCTTTATCAGAACTACCTACCATCCACTAAACTATCTACGTCACTCGATATTACTTTATCTATAGTTACATTGTGCTTGACCCATTCTACCATTTTAATCAAACAGGCACATATATGGAATCATTTAATGTAGGGCAAGGAGGTGAATGAGTTTCAGTGAACAAATCAGTTTTAACAACACATTAGAGAAATCTGACATACAAGTTTATAGCAGTACATGTGGTTCCAAAAATGTGTTAAATAACAAAACCACCAAATGTTTCTTTCAGCAGCCCTTTAGGGATTCAAAGTGCTTGTTAAAAATTAATTGTAAATCTTTTAACGTTGCAAATGGCCACTAGGTTCCTGTCTATTTTTCTCTTGTATTCTCTCTTTTTTATTCTCTCCTAAAGATGGAACGGATGGTATACTATTTTAGTGAGAATAAGCCATTTGGTTTCCAATGCTTCTCCATGTAAAATATATCCAGTGTTTATTTTACATTGTCTCACGGAATTGGATATTTTAATTAACTGTAGAGAGGAAGAAAAATCTTTTTTTTAAATATAATACCCATTTGTTTGTAGCAACCATTATAAATGAAAATTCTAGTAAATTTTCCTGCAAAATTCCAGCTTGCATTAAATAAATGACATTATTAGAAAATTATATACCTTCTACTAAAGAGAAATTTAAGAATGCAGTACAAAATTTGATATGTTAGAAAATAATTATTTTATATATAATTTATCAGAAAATTCAACATATTTAAATAAGTATATAAGGTATTTTGATATTTAATATGTTCTGTGATTTTTGCAACGTTATGCCTGGTATTTTATTAATAAAATTATTTTCTGATATTTGTTGTGTGTTTTTAATTTAATTAGAATCCAACCATGCGAGTCAAAAAGAGTGAAACTTCCCTATTTAAAAGATATATCAATAGAAATAAATTAATTATTTTCTGGGGAAACGATAGGTTTTATTGGGTGAAATCTTCTTCTAAAATCCACTCTCTAAGCCGTAAATACTGTATGTAGAAGACTAAACTCATTAGTGGCATTCTAGAGCATAAAGGAAAGTTTTGCCATTTTCTAGAAATGATAAAATAATTGCATGGGTTTTGTTCATTTTTAAGAGCGAAACATTTTCAACGGGATAAATCCTTTCGAAAGCGCTCACGCTGGAGGTAGAAGCAAAACTTCATCATCCAGGAGAAGTAATAAGATGATAAATAAAAGTACTGCTTCTCTGGGAAAAGGTTTCAGGAAAAATAAAACACCTAAATGTGTTCGCACATGAAAATGAACATAATTTTAAAAGTAACTTTACCAGATGATGAGAACGAATTATGTTCTGTCGGTAGGATGTTTTATATGTAGGTGCCAGGGTGAACTGAACATAATAGTTTTTCCACTGCATTTCATCAGATTCAGACGACGACCTAAAGACGTTATCTAAAATTTAAAGTAGATAAAGATAAAATGAATTTAATGGGCGGTAAGAGCACTATCGCCTATGCCCATCCCGATACGGGAATAGACTTCAAACCACTTCTGTCTCTCCATAAAATCAAATCTAAGGCTCTTGTTGACAAGACGCCGAACGTAACCCCTCATCGACTACAGTGTACCATGTTCTACTAAATGCAGTGAGAAAAAATATCTTGTTATATAAACGTTTAAAAATGCAAACTTCTCACTCTTTTATCAAGCTTAATAATAAGAATTACTACGCATACGTACACATATAGGGACGTTGTGTTAAATAATACAAATTCAGTAAATGATCTTGGCCCAATCTTTGGGCCTAATTTGGCGCTCAATACTCACATTGCGACCATGAAAAATGATGTGTATAGAGAAAAGATTAATCATGAGATTAGGAAAATATTACAGTAGTCCACAGATTCTTAAGCTTATATATTTTAATTATAGACCTTTCTGAAACTGGAACTGGAACTTTATTTTCCGTTATGTACCCTTGTTCAGTCGGTTGCACGTCGGTGGTTATCCGAATTCCCCTTTCGATCGAGCATTGGAATGAATGGGACCAACGGATTATCAGGTGCAAACTTCATCATCCGTTCAATTACCGGTGCGCTCTCATGTTCCTACAAAATATAGTGGAAGCATGTGTACAGTGTCAATCTGTTGTTAGTGTTATCTCTTACCTGATTTCAGAGCTATAATAAGCAGAGATAATTGTTCATTGATGTCATTAATTTGAATCGATGTTTCTGGATATGCGATGATTCGTTTTATTAACCTTGATGATTTTGCATATTTAGACAAGGTATGATGCTTTTATGTAGCGTTCAAATGGTGACTATTCTATAACAGAGACTCAACTATAAGATAGGTTACTTATAACAATTATTGTCGACATCCGTTTATAATTTTTTATTTTTGATCTTTGCTCCTTCACTCAATCCATTTGTTTACTCGTCACATACACTGCGCGCGGAAACTTTCGGCAGATTCGGGTAACAACTCTTGGTAACATTTCAAACATTGATTTTATGAAGATAAGTAGGTATAACGTAAGTAAACGGAATGTAGTGTGGTGAAAACCGGTACGTGAAAAACATGGACTACATGCAAATAAATGGGAGAGTTTGACTTTAAAATGCGTTTTACGAGATACCGCCTTTCATGTACATTCTTCCTTCTTTCCATATTTCAGAACGACGTGATATTTCTTTAAAAAAAAATATTTAATAATGAAGTTTACTGTGTACATTTAACCACACCTATTAGTATTAAAGTTCATTCACTTAGAATTCTTATCCGCAACAATGTTTTTTTTTTCTTATTCAATACATTACCATATTATAACGTAAATACTGTCCTGCCGAAACTGTATTCATATGTTTTATTTGCTCTATGAATTTGGGTATATAATTCTCTATGTTACGTCTCATATTTGTATTATTGAATAATTTATAATGGAAAACTGAAATTGACATTAGCTTATTGTGTTCCAAACGAATCAGTAAATAAATAGATATGTAGAAAAAAATTCCTACACTAACCTTCGTGAATGTTACACAAACAACAGTAACATTGATCTAAAACTACTTGTTAAAACAAATATATTACTTCCATGAAATCTCATTCATATAAACTACATTATCGATATAGAAAATCTCGTTGCATTTGACCTGATATATAACGGCTAAACTAATCATTATTAAGAACCATAGTACCTTTCTTTAACCTATACATATTAATTTTCAATACAGTAATGCACTCAGGTCGTTTATAGAATGTTGCGATATAGGTTGGAAAGAAAATAGTCCATCGGTTGCTGGTGAGCTTGTTCGTCGCTGTATTAGTGTTCGAGTAAACTTATTTCAGATTTACTAAATTTAGATACTTTACAATTAACATAATCATAAAGCTACAGCGATCACAACTTACCTGATAAAATAAAACTTATATTTAGCTCATTTATAATCAACTCGAGAAAGGTCTGATCGCGACTATTTCATTAGTAAGTAAAATTATTCCTTGACTCACAAAAATCTTCCTCAACGTTTTATTTGGCAATATAGACCTACATTCGTTCTCACGCGCAACTTTTATTATTATTTTCCAACTTAAAATACGCTTGCTCATGGTTTTCTGAGTCACTTCCCACACAATGTAAATTAAGAATCTTTCACTATCATATATATTTTGCTCTTCCATTTATCTTAGTTCTAGATTAAGCTTTCTTCTTTTCATACTTTCGCCACTTTTCAGGAGAGAAAATTTTCTTTTCCATTCTGTCCCCACGCTTTCATTTCTTTTGTGCTCTTCTAAAGAGAGGAAGAGTATCTCGGAAAATTGAATATTAAATGAAGCGGGTTGTTATAGCTACTTAGAAGAGAGTGAAAAAAACTTTTTCTTTTGGTGTATGTGAAATCTCTTCTCCACTTCCTCATCCGCAGGGCAGAAAAACTAACTTTTCTTGCTTTTCCGACTACTTACGCCTGGACGCAGCTCTGTGATAAGAAACTCCTACTACTGCCACCCAATATCATTGTTGCCAGATAACAAGCTCCATATTTTACTGTGGAACAATAATTTTGTCCTATATATTAAGATGAAAGTTATATTTTTTTTTTCTGTAGGATTTAGAAAAACAAGATTAAAGCTTTAGAGTGGAACAGATTGCTTTTGGCAAAATGTTTGTCTAAAATGTGAATGATTTTAGGAAAGTGTTTGTTTATTAGTTATCTTTTTCTGAATTAAATGAACCTATTCTCATGCAGTATCTCTCCATATTTGTAGCAATTACACGGGTGTTGTACTAGTGTTATTAATTGCGTTGTTTTCAATACTAATAAATATATTAAAAATGCAGGGGAAAAGGTAGGATGTTCACAAAATGGCGTTCGAATATCAAAAGAATGACACCTAGCCTCAAGGGCAGTTTCACTGCAAAAGTACAAATAATCCACAAGGTGTAACTTTTTTTTTAAGAATATTTAATACATCGAAGTAAACGGAAAAGTTAGACAGTAAAAATTAGCGGTGTTGATTCAAGACGTTTCGGTGTTCCCGGGGTACCACAATTTCCTTGTGTTAAGTCAACAAAGCACACGGTGTTCTCGTGCTCCCCGTACTAAAAATCAACACCGTATGTTCTGTTGATCTAATCCAAAAAGCAGTGGATGCCCTCGGACACCGAAAATTGTTGAAAAAGTTTCGATGTGTAGACTCTAAAGTGCGAAGTAGGAGAAATCACATTTCCTGGGAATCACCCGCTTTTCTCTGTACCTTTCATATATGAAATTTATTCGTACTATTGAATTCATGTAGCTATTTACATACGAAAAAAATAGTGTTACTAGTTGCTTTAGTATCAATTCGTTTGAAAAAATAAAATTGGGGTGCATTTACAAAATAAGATATCTTTAAGTTGTTTCTTTCAGATGAAATCAGTTAAAATTATGAAGGCATATATGTTAAGTGTATACACAACTGATGAAAATACATACGTTAAGTGTACATTGTCTATTGCTTACCTCTATGGGGTGGTGCATCTCTGGAACCGAGGACGGAGGCTAGTTTTGGTGTATCTTCTTGCAACGCTAATTCTTTAGTTTTTCTGTAGATATTAAACAACGTAGCAGCGCATCTTAATTTTAACTTTCCCTCTCGGAAACTTGTACTGTCTGTGTCTATTTCAATACCCAATATAGACGTCTGCAGGTCCTCTGGTTCATCAATAACATCGTACGGTCGCAGATAAGGTGTTGGAACCTGAAAGTAACAAATTCTTTAGTCAGATGTTATAAGTGAAATATGAAAGTTATTTACATCAGAAAATATTCAATTGTACAAAATCTGTTCATTGTAATTTAGAAGTATATTATGAGTTGTATACATTTACTTGAAACCAACTTGAGATAGTAGAACCTCTGGTAGTAGAAAGAAAATCAAACACATGTTCAAGGTAAAAAATTATGTTGGTTCGAAAATTCCTCTACTTCAAGATCCTTAAAACACATTTAATTTTGTCCGCTACCCAGCCTCTTCTATTGTTTTGACCTTTTCGTTCACTAACGAAGTTTAAAAATAAACGTTTTCACTATCTGTAACGGATACTACTGGTGCTGTAAACTTGTAACCGTTTAAAATATAATTCATGTAATAATGTACTGAAGTGCGCAAACTACAATAGTACACTAAAGAAATTTATTAGCGAAAAGCCACTAATTATTATCAGTATCAGAAGTTACGTATAGAAAATTATGACACTTTTAGCGTGGTATTACTAATTTCATAGAAGTGCTTACAGAGCAAAAAAACTTAATGTTGTTGTGTCATCTGATAGAAAAAATGGCTGCGAAAATCTTTCAGCTAATGTAGCGGGAATAGGAAGCCTGAACAGTAAATTCCTGGGCCCGGATGGCCACCATGAGGGACTTCTGGCCAAGTTAAGCCACTTTCGTCCTTTGTACAATTCTAAAATTATGTGTGATTATGCTAAAATTGTTGGGAGGAATAGAATCAGAAACTGCAAAAGCACCAAACAGCCCTCACAGAAAGACTTCAAGATAACCCAAATGACAAAGTTTATATTTTGAAAAATAATGTAGTTAGTTAAATTACATTTTAATTTTTTGCCTGATATTTTACTCCCGATCTCAGTAAGGCAGTACTGTAATAACAAAATTATTGGAGAAATTAAATTGTAAAAATTCTTAATTTATTCGCTTAGAATTGTATTTTAAGCTCATTTAAAGAGTTGTAGGACAATTCTTCTTAATTAGCCCTTATATGGTTAGTATTGTATTATGTAATGTAAAATTTTCATGGAAAAAAGGAAATTGGTTTTAAAAAACAATTTAGTGTTAACAATTGAACATTTATTTCGTTTCAAGTTACTTGAGTAGCCATTTTGTGAAGAAAACTTCTGTGATAGTTGATATATAGAAGCTTCCTGTTCGGTATCCGTGGGTCGTCTTTAATGTTGGAGAATTCATGAAGTGTTTGATATGGTTATCTCTACATGTGAATTTCTTCCAGCATTTGTATTTTTCTTTTTGACCTAGTGTTCATTTCCTATGTACGTGTGTCTATCTATAGATTTCACTATATTAAGTTAGCATTGGAAAAACTCAGTAGCAGACTGACTGATTGGTAGTCTAGATATTGTATTTTGAGGCAGTGTCATAGAGAGAACTGAAGTTACTCATCTTAGAATTTTGTCTTTCATTTCGTGCATATTGTCCTGGAACTTCTTTTCTAAACTCTGCTAATCAGTTTGCGTTATATGTGCATTTTGTGTGTGATTTTACTTAAACCTATGGGGGGGTGTTGATATTGTTGGAATTGTCAGATCTGAATATTTTAATAGAATTGTTTCGATGGCCTTGATACGGACGAAGACGGCAATTGGAAGCCGCTGTACGGTGCCCCCGTTTTCTTAATGTTGCCCAATTATATTTCTTTGGTGGAACAGCACAAGTGTAGCTGGGGTGATTATCTCTGCTTTTGTAGCAATTAGGGTCATTTTGACATTTTTTGCCATAGTGATGCTTATAATTTGATCTACAAGGAAATGGACATCCATTAGAAATTGAATCTGCTACAGAGAAACGTGTGAAGCCTATTGTTATACCATTTTGATGAGAGTGCTGACCAAAGAGGGGTCCTTGGTGAAGAGGCGAATCATCGGAAGAGGTCCCTTGCTATTTCTAATCCGAACTGCATTTGTTATGAGAACATTTTGTTTAATTTGAAATGATTTAACATCTTCAACTTTTGTATTAATGGAGATATTTTCAACAACACAGGAGAAAGATGTTTTGGTAACTGGTGTACAACTGCTTGTTCTCTTTTCATTATATGAGATCATTAGAGCTTATGGTCCAAAGTTGGCTTCTTTAAATGTTCTGATATTTTTTTTCTTTACTTGAATTGTCCCTCAAGTGTATATTTTGTAGCCTGTGAGTTTCTCTGTTTGGTATACAGTCAAGTCTATTTTTGGTATTTTGTCGTTTATTTGTCTATATAAATTAAGCGGATTCAGTAGTTCTTGGTAGTTCTTGTTTAAATTTACGGATTGAGATAACATATTTATAGTTGGAACCTTCTTCATTTTCGCAAGTTTGTCGATTTGACTATCTTGATTTTGATTAGGAGAAGTTGTTTCATTATGTGTATCTGAAAGGATTTGACTATATTTTGGTAGGAATGGATTTGTTAAGATATACGGATTTGCTGTCATTAATTTTGCTTAACTAGTGTAAAACCTGGTGTCATAATTTACTATGATTTCCTTGAATTAATAGCTTGCATTACTGCAGGCCGGATGAAATGTATTGAAAGATTCTCCGCGAAGAAAAAAACAGCAAAATCGTTAAAACACCTTAATTGATTTTTTTTTTATTTTTATTTAAGGCCTTTAGGAAGCTTTGGATCAGGCCGAATAGATGATGATGGAGAATCAGCGAAGGGATAAAAGTAAACTAAAACTGGAGAAGCCCGAGAGAACCCCCACACAGAATGTTTGTCCACCACAAAGTCCATATGGCACGAAATAATTGAACGGAGGACGCCGCACATCAGAGCTAAGCGCTCTACAACTGAAAGTGATCCCCGCGCCCCTAAAAAAGAACTTATTGACATGTGAAATATGAATGAAGACCACAAGAAAGAGCGTGCTTTGTGTACTTTACT
The DNA here is from genome assembly GCA_022664845.1 of Lepisma saccharinum. Taxonomy (NCBI): domain Eukaryota; kingdom Metazoa; phylum Arthropoda; class Insecta; order Zygentoma; family Lepismatidae; genus Lepisma; species Lepisma saccharinum. Next base: position 11,922 of record JAGDQP010025959.1, read on the forward strand.
GATTTTACAGGAAAGCGTTTTAAAAGTTCATAATCAATATGATCTAAATATACATATTAAATAAATATTTGCTTCTAATAGACGCAATTTGCATACTATCTACTTGAAATGTTTTGCTAAAGGGACCCTAATGGTACTTTCACCTCAATTTGGCAAAAATTGGACAAAGCTCATTATTTTCTGGGATCTTCAATTCTTTATATATTTATTTATTGATTTATAATACTATACTTACTTGTAGAACTTTTTTTCGTTCTTGGTAAGTACAACAACCTGCAGTTAAGATAAAACAGCAACCAAATACATATGTTCGTGGTAAATAGTAAGGATACTTTTAATTGCTGTATGTATTGCTTATATATCTGCTAGGTAAGGGATATTGACCATTGTTTCCAATGAACAAGTCCAATGAACAATCTTATACACATGAAAATGTCGCTTATAAATTTGAACGAAAGCCAACTCAATAAGCTTTAATTTCCAATAAAATAAAACGAACACTACTAAATAAGTTAAGCAACTGGGTTTATGTGGTCGCTAACAAATTCTATTCAGAACAAATTCACTGTCAAATCTGTGTTCTCGTTCAATCAGCTACTCTTCATACTCATATGCATTATATTTCCAAGATGGCACTGTTTTCGATTAATTATGTTACGTGCTTGCGTTTTACCCACCTGGTCTCACCTCTTTAGACGTAAAGATTAATGGAAATAGTCATTATGAAACTTATAATGGCTCTTAATTTCATTTTATCAACTTATGAACCTAGTTTCGTGCTTGAAGACAGTGATTTCGTCGTCACCAACAAATATTTATAATTAGTATCGATTCGCCTGACCCACAGAATTCTCGTAATAAACGTTTCTCCCGGAAGAATACCAAAAATCATCATCAATTTCGTTATTTTGTTCTGCGTTTAGCAGTTTGTATTATATTACCTTTATTACTTCAACTATTTCCATCTTTCATAGATATTACCTATTTGTTGGTCTTTTATACGTTTTCTTCGTCAGTCTCTTTCCCAGAACCATGCATTTAATTACATCCTTCCAGACCTCGCGATCTAGTACCAAATATAACTAACTTCAGAGTAAAAATATTTAACCGTTTCATTTGTGGACTCTTCTCTCGTAGTCACATCAGACCATTTCGACTGTATTTGCATATCCTGTGAATCTCAGGCACATGGCAAAAATTCATTATTAATAAAATTTATTTCGGAAAATAATGACTGAATTTCAGAAGTACCATCCATAATGCTAATACGAAATCAGCCGCATCACCAATCATACAAGTTAAAAGAGTAACTCACCGCGACCCGTGCACGCCCTAACGTATTGAACTGCAGGTGTTACTAGTAGAGTAAAATATTACGTAAAAATGATTGGACCGAGAACATTACGGACAATTCCGCTTCATGTGTTAAAACTTGCTCGTAATGTGACACACACCTAGCGTAAAGTGTGAAAACTTTCGTTCCGAGAACACAAGTCTAAAACGTTGAAAGGGTGGGTCAGGGAAGAATTTCTACCATGGATAACGACACTCTGGAGGCATCTGTTGATGTAAATCGTCTTGTCGCTCCTCGAGAACTCTTCATGTCAGTTTCATTAATTTTCAACGTCTCCATCACACTGGTAAAGAAAAAGCTGGTCCCACATGAGGTGACACAGAACCAGAAACAACAATATTATTTGATTTATAATCACCTTCTCCTTCGAACTAAAATGACACTACTTGATAGCATTGTGATTAGTGATCGAAAGTAGGCGTTGTACGACAATAAAAGCGTTCTGGACGGTAGACTCTGGTAAACCTATGAAAAATTATCCTAAAACAAAGTTCACTTCACAGAAGGTTATGATGATAATGTGACGGATGGTTTAAAGTTTCACACTACAGATTCGTGAGTACTATCAGACATATTGTGAACACATCGGCAGAATTCGGAAGGATTTTTATACCAAAGGAACCATAATAATAATAATAATAAATACCACATAATATGTGGTGTGAGATGTGTAACATAACATATTATGTTACACATCCACACGAAGCGAGGTGCAAATCTTCCTACTTAGATTTTTCTCCCCGAATTTAGCAATAATGAATTTCTAGCTTGCCGCGCATTTGATCAACTACATGAATGGCAGGATCTTCAGAAACCTATAGGATACAGAAAATGTAGTCGGGGAACATTTTGGTGTCCACATAGCTCAATTTCTACCAAGAGGAATCACTTATAATCGCTAGCACAAGTGTACAGATGTTAACCAAACGAATCTATTTAATAAGAAACAAAATTGTGTTTGTATTTGTATTTCATTTTTATCTTTGAAATCGAGCATTAATGTTTATACAATCCCAAGAATGTAATTAACTACTGTCAATTCCAGTATATTTGTTTTCTTTTGGATATTGCATGTAACAGTAAATATATTATTTGACCCAGATTTTCATTTCAGATACTAGAACCTATTTTAGGGCTTTTAAGCAAAAAACAAAAGATGCCTGAAAACAAAGAGACATGCGGACATAAAGAAATGAAAACAGTTGGATAGAAATACTTAATTCCTTCCAACTCTTGAGACTTCAAGAAGATGAAACATCTTCCTTTATCTCTCTCTCTCTCTCTCATACACACACTTTCTCTCTCTCTTTCTCTCTGTTTCTCTCTTTCTCTCTCTCTCTCTCTCTTCCTCTCTTGAGTTCCGCAAACGTAAAACTTTCAGTAGTCTCACCTGAACTTCATCAATATTTCAGCTGCAATATCCGAGATAGCACTCGAGAGAGGCTTCATCTAAAGAGACAAGATTTACACACAAAGAAAGAAGAAAAGGAAGCCGTGACAACGGAAGAAAGTAAGACAACGGATGACAAGGAAAGAAGACAGATAAACGCGAGGAGAGAAACGCACAAAAAATCTGTTCCTGAATGATCTACGAAATAAAAGATGCTTGAAATGGCAAAATAAATAAATGTAAATGATATTGAATAAGCGAACTATGTTCTATTCCATTCTTTTATATAAACATGTAATCTGAATTCTCTTAACATGGGCCAAGCACAAACTGTCGCTATATATTATTCTCGAAATTG
>JAGDQP010025959.1:15123-26384 GCA_022664845.1 Lepisma saccharinum
TAATATCTTTTTTATTAATTATTAGTTTAATATTCAAGTAATGTGTACAAGAACTGTGATGAATGTATTACGTCTGCTTGAAATAAATTTTAAACACTTCATTAGTACTCAGTATGTACGCTTTGTTTTCATATTTTCTTATGAACTTCCTGAAACTCCTATTACCGTCAAACTTTATAAAATACATATATAGAGAGAACATTTACGAATTGTTTGTATCCCTAATAGTTAAATTTGTTAAATGTATTGTGTTCTCACACAAACGACTACAGTTCTATACCAAACCCCACAATTTTCTTTATCTAGCTTATAGGAATCACTTATTGATACACTCTTTAACTTATGTCCGATATTATTTTTGTCTATTATATAAAAATGTCCAAATTTACCAGCGGAACTAAAATGTTATACAATAAGGGATCAACAGTAGGCTCATTAGAAGAATGCAGAAATATGTTTTATGAATGTGCATGAAATTATTATTTTAGTATGTGTTAAGTTGGAAGCACTGACAATAATTACGTTGATGATTTGAAGATAACCATAAACATATAAAAACAGCAACATTTTCACCGTTCTTTATTCTTAAAGATTAACGTAGCTTAAACATTTGTATTTACAATCTCAATAAAGTTTATTTGCAAGACGATTCACACATAAATTACACAGTTTGAGAACTTTGTTGGTATACACGAAGATGATAGCATAATTGGTAATATTCACGAAAATAATATCTTCGGAAATTTAATAAATAGTTCTTATTAGTGCTCTGTAAGGATGAGGCTGATCTTTCAGGTGCACATAAGTTCAATCCTTACACTTTGAATACAATTTCGGAGAAACAGTCGATATAGTTTGTTGTTTCAGTTTACTGACGTCTTGAAGCAATAAAAAGGGTGTACACGTAAAGTTCTTTACCTCTTCACGTAAGATAAAATGTCGCTGGACATTGAAGCGATGCGATATTGAACGACAAGCCATTATCACTGACTTCTACTATATAAGAATTCTTCCAAACTAACGTCCCTGATAATTAATATTTTCAATTATACTTCATATTTGCTATAAATATATTTCATTTCCTGAAATTATTTTATAAACTGAAATGGCAAGCGAATTTTAATAGTTGTTCCATCAGCCAATATTGTTCAACGCCTCCATGAGCATTAACTATTCATTCAGATGTCAACAGAGTGAAAATAATTGAATTTCAAAAACGTTATAAACACACTATATACTCAGCTCTTACTGATGTTATGATGTTGGGAAACATGCTTCTAGACCAAGCGAAGGGAATTTTTCAGAATGCGGAAAATAAAATAACGTATTTTATGTATATATAATTCGTCCGTCATTATATTTATGGCAATTAACATAAAAAATAAATTTGCGTACCATCTACCCGCATAAGTAAGGAGTGACAATTATAAGGAACGAATGACCGACAGAACTGATCCCTTTAAACCAATGCCCGAATCAAGACTATAGTTATGTTCGTTGACCTAAGGATTAATTTGACAAACATAATTTTCTTCTTTTTGTCAATTTAAGACTATTTTCTATCACACTATTACGTCATAGACCGTTAATGCACTGTTAATAATCACATTACTATTCATATATGTCTCTAAGAGAGAACGAGCATACCACAAAAGAACTCGTGAACGTCAATTACGATATTTCACTTTCCCTTCTCAGAACTTTTTCTTTTGCTCCTCCTTATCCTTCACTCCATCTTCGTTGCAAATGTTCTAATGAAGGTTTAATTGCAAGATCTCGTTCCTTTGAGAGGCTGCTGAACGGAATATATACCTGAAAACTCCCAGCTATCTTTATCTTCATCAGATGAAAAGCAACGAAGGCTTTCTCTCTCTCTGTCTGTCCCATCTTCATCCAATTTCTTTCTTTGTTTCCCTTTCAACACCGCGTTGATAATTATTGCAAGTTTTAATGACTTTGTTATTTGTAAAGAAAAAAAGCTTCTCAAATTAGACCTCGCGCCATTGCTTTTATCAATGAAACCCCTGAAGAACAAGATAGATCCATTCGGAGACTGAACTACGACTCAAACCAATTACAGCCTTCACAAAAAGAAAATTTGAGATGGCAGATATCCTCTCTATCTGACACTACAATTTGAAGCAAGGAAGTATTTCGCTCTTTTTAGGTATTTTTTTACGATGATATAGGTACCAATATCAAAATATATTTTTAAATTGGTAGTTGTTTAGTTACAAATATCAAAACAGAGTTTCGTACGTATATCAGGTACATTCGATGTTGCAGACTGATTTTTATGTTGAGTTTATTCTGTTCCAGCAGTATAATATCAGTGTAGTGCATTTCATATTACAATGAATAGCTTACATAACCTTATTTTTTATTGCATTACCTAAAATACATTCATTAATACCTAAAATTACTTGTTTAGATATCGACAAATGTTTCGCGTATGTTATCAAATTCTATGGACTTCTTCTGAAAACTTTGCAAATATATTCTACTGTTTCAGAGTTATTATTTTCTTTTTGTGCTTTTCTGCTGGTACGAAACAACTAATATTAGCGACAGATTTAAGAAATTTGTTCAGTAATTTCGTTGTTCATAATGGTTTGCCATGATCAATCTGTTTTGCTAGTACTTAATATTAGAAAGTTATTGTCACTCATTATTCCAAATTGTTTACTAATGGTAAAAATTAAAAAAAAAAGTCCCAGGAAATGAAAATTACTATATTGTAAATTAGCATATGAATGATTTTAGTGACAATTTAGAGTAAGAAAATTTAGAAAACAGTTAGTCATGGAGTTGTTTAAGTTCTTACGAGTTCTTACTCTATACTTTACTTTTCCTCATTCATAAACAAAATTATTTATTTCACTTTTTAGTACAAATTGTTTAAGAAAGGTATGACTTTCAAAAGTTTGATTTAGATATTTCGGTGTTCAGATGCATTTTCTCAATCTAATGTTTTGTAACCCAAATCCTAAAGTGTTCGGCAGTCAGTCAAATCCAATATCGTTGCAGGTTATTATTTATTTTGGGATAAAGTTCATATTAAAATATATAAACATATAGAAATATATGGAAGTAACAATGGAATATGGTATTGTCATCCGCCGTGCGTCGCTGAGTAAAATTTCATTATTATATGATGTTGGAGAATGAGTTGACGTTTCAAGATTTGAGGACACAACGAATCATTGTTAACTAAAGAAAAGTATGTAAAAATAAAAAAAAAAATACAAATGGTTCTTTCAGAAGGTGTTGAAAATTCAACAGTTAGAATAGTTATTAACGTTCACTCAAACAACCAAAGGATGTGTGATAGCTCAGTTGTAAATATTTTACTGGTTTCTTTAATAGTGTTGCTTTTATTCCCTGTGTGGTGGTGGAAGTTCTTGGTGGCATTTTCGAATCGAATAGTTTACAGTTGGTACAGGAGTGAACGAAGGGTACTCATACACCTTACGTTTACACAAAAGTTTACTGTTTACTAGCTAAAGGACAAAAGAGAAAACGAACATATACGAGCTTTTAATGATGTGTAAAGAGTAGAACAGAGTTCTAATTTAAAAGCTGAAGTAACCGAATTGAAACTTTTACAAAGCTCTATAGACTAAACAATGTAAACATAATCATAAACAATACATACATGAGCTGGAATATCAGCAAACCTAAGAATTATATGATTGATATAACCCAAAATATTGATTATGGAAAAGATATAATAAACTGTCATAGAAGAATCGATTGATAGAGTGCTCATACCAACGCGAGAGAGAAACAAACTTAATTCTTTAAGCAATGTTGGCATAATAAAATTAATGTACTTAGTACTAAATTTCAAAGAATCTAAAAACTTACCAAAAACCAAACTATTGCAACATTTACCCCACATGTATCTAAAAAAAAACTAAAAAAAAACGTGTGGATTTGTAGCAGTTCCTTCAGTTTATTAACTCCGATTTTATCATATTACGAAAGATTAAGCGTAATTACTTGTTCTGCTTTCAAAATTGGAAAATGTGAATATGAGCGGCTTGTTAATTAATATGTTGAACAGTGCCTCACCCTGTATATTAGTGGTTCCAGACATCTGTCAAATCATGTATAGTCTTGGGTCAATGATTGAGGGGTTAAAATCACACTGATTTCGAAAGAATCGATTTGAGGTAATTTGGGTGAAGAACCCTTATTATATAGCTCACATTTCTACATTTTAAAAGCAGATAAAGTAGTCTGGCTAGTATTTTTTTTTAAATATTTTTAACTCTGATATCCTATAAAGGAACTAAATAGAATTTTCAAACCGCATGCACATTAAAACATTTGTAGTTATCAGTGTTCAGTAAAAACTGCTAAATTCTTGCAGTATGAAAAAGGTCTCATTCTTTTGTATATTTGTTTTTTGGGCTCTTTTAGTAATTTAACATTAACTAAATTTCTCATGTTATGGCAACATTGGTCATAACATTTGTGACTCTCCTACGTCCGTACACCCGTAGCAGTAATTAAGTTCCTTTATAGACGTTATCCCATGAATCAGTATCTTTTTCTATGTCGATCCGTACTGTTAATGAGTTTAGTGGTGATTTTGCTCATGTATCTCACAAAGTTCAAAACAATGTATAGCGAAATTCAGAAAAGAAATTAAGATTGTTGTGATTTAAATATGTAATGAGTGTTAAAAGTTCCGTAATGTCCAATTATCTCATGTACAACCGAAAAATTGCAAACCTACAGAGTGATAGGATTGGTGGCAAACACCATGTTTGGGCCGTGTGCACAGCAAGCGAGAAAAGCATTAATTGCAGTTGTGAATGCATTTTCCTTACGTTTAGGTCAGTGTGAGATCGAAAAAGGACATCAATGCGAACACTTACTTACAAGTTACAAACGTTAAATGCCAGTCATTTGACGAGATCCATGCAAAATTTCAGTACGTTTCTCATCGTGAAGTTGCCACTAGTCATCTGTATGGACTTCCAGCTAAGCGTAGGTGCACGCGTAGCACAAGGAATATCAAAACACTCACACCACATAATAAGTGTCCATTGGACTTTTATGAATAAATTAATCGAAGGAATGAAGATATGTCAGTATCCAAATTAAAAGTTTTGTTGTTCAGAAACCTTTAAGGATTATATTTTAATTCTAAAATATTAACTCCATAGTTTACAACTTACGGTATCGGACTTCGAATAGACCTTATTGAGGAACGCAGATTCGAGTCCTTGCGTCACACGTACTCACTGACAATTTCAAGAATTGCTGACAATCTCAAGAATTACTTACTGACAAATTTCAACATCATCAAGTGAATGTCAATACAGTAGACTACCGCGAGGGATGCCAAAATGTGCCAATAAGAAAACCAACTAACATTGCTTTTCAAATGTGTGATTTATTTTATTATGTTTTCTAAGTTTCTCATAATTACCATTTATTTAGATTTAGTTCTTTGCATTACAAATTGAGCGTCTCTAAATAGTATCAACACAAGTAAGTTCTTCTAAGCAGTTCTTAACCTTTGAAACAGGTATTAATCAAACCACTCAATACGTTCTTCATTTATTTTCCATGTTCTTTCTTTTCATAAAAAAAAAACTTCTTTCTTTTTTTTTTAAAGTTTTCTTCTTCCTCTCAGTGTAATCACGTTAATCCTTCCATTCTGTTCTCTTTTCATTTTCATTCTTTTGTCAATAATTTATTCTATCTGGAAGTTTTCCACGTGGTCCTCTTACTTCATCCTGGTTTCTCTAATTCTACTACTACTACTACTGTTGTCATTATTACTACTATTGCTACTTTTTTACAAGAGAAGAAAATCGACTTGGTTTCACCTTTATCCCTGATTCGACTTTGAACCAGTTTCTCTCTGAGAACTCCCTGTATAGAAAGAATGAGAAAATGAGAGGGAAGAGAGAGGCTCTCCAGAGGGACTTGAGAACCTCAAATACTACATAAAATTTCCTCTCTAAAGTTGGCCAAAGAATACGATCTCACTACCTTCTTGTGTTTTTTTTTTCAATTTCGTGTTTGTTGTTTTTTTATCCATACTCTTCTCTTTTTAGCTCTGTCTCTGGGAGTTTTTTCGTGCTCTTTCTTTTCTTTCTTTCATTTCTGTTGTCCTTTTCCCTCTTTCATTCTTGCGTTCCTTTCGAGTGCTGATTACCAAATCAATAACAGAAGGTACAGCGAAGAGAGACTCAAGATTTAAAGAGGCAAGGAGACGAAAAGGGTTGAGTACATGGGATATCTCTTCGCCTCTGGACTATTGGTTGCCTACAAGAAGAAAAGAATAATAAAAGACTGGAAATTGATTCCACATTGAGGGAAAGGCTTTACGTTTAGACAAAACGAATACAAACTGAGAGAAGGACAGAATAAGAGAATTCTCGTCTCATCACTCTTTGATAAGTGTCTAAATCTTCTACTTTCTTCCCCTGCTATTTCATCTGTTTTTAAACAGTTGACTCACATGGGTAGAAAAGGTAAAAAAAAAGAGCTATCTATCGGGTACAACCTAACCGACAGTTCTTTTCTATTTTATCACCACATGTCTCTCTCTCTCTTGTACTATTCGACGAAGTTAGTGTGTGTGTGTGTGTGTGTTTGTGTGTCTCTTTCCTCTTTGCTGATTCATTTTGCACATAGTTTCTGAACTAAAAAATAAAAGGGAAAGTCATAGTCTTTGTCATGTATTTTCTGTCGCATCAATAGATCGACACTCGTTTATCAAGAGAAATGTTAGCAGAAAACTTAGAAAACTCTGAAAGCATTTTCTTTTGCATCTGTGAATTTGTGTTTGTCTGCGGTAAACCTCTTATAAAAATATTTGTTTTATTTCTCTGCTTTCTAAATGTTATTAAAATATTTACTTTTTCTGTTACTCTAATCTTTAAAATTTAAATTAAAATGTACACAAAGGAAACAAAATCAATGATTATGTTTCCACATTTAGATAATTTTATCTTTTTTAAGAAAAGGTTTATTTGGAATAAGTGGATACAATTTGTAGTTAGAAACCAAATGCAATTTTCTTAATATAGGTTTTTGTATCAAACACGACAATAACACTCCAGTTAGGTATCTGAGGTATATAATATAAATAATTGAGCCATTATGTTTTGGATAACGTTGGTGTAGAATGATGTTTCAAATGTCAAATGTTTCGCACAATATTCTTGAGCAGAAAACTAAGGTTTTTGGTGTTTCTTCCTAATTGCATCCAAATTCATGTGATTTTAAAGCTGATGATAACATACAGTTAATGTTTAATATATTTTACTCGCATTTATCTTTCTATACGTATTGTTCAATTCAAATAAACATCCGTTAGTATCCGAGTAATTCCACGAATAGGTCATACCGGATGTTAAAAAATGAAACGTACTGTAGATTTATTTTAATTAGTGCAATCGATTCTTGGAAGGTATACGATTCATGTTTACATACCAAAATAAAAAAAGTCATTAGCACTAATGCGTTATTAGCTTCTGTTTTCTTTTCTTTTCTTTTTTCTTTAAATTCACGAAAATACACGGAGAAAATGTTTCCTAGGATTTAAGGACGGAAATTCCTTAAATGCGTACGTTCCATTCTGCAGTCTTGCGTTTCCGACGATAGTCGTATGGACGTAGCAAACAGCATTATCGGCCATGTGTTGTGTAAAATGCTGTTTCCTCCTGCCTGGCAGGCGAACTGCATGCGCGACTTCATGACGTCATTTTAATGTAGGGCAACCCAGGCAAGTAAAGAGGGTTGCTCCTCACATAGGCTACTAATAATATTGATCGTGTTGCCTTTCATGTTTGCTTTCAAACGGATCTCTCATGCATAATGATTATAGTTTTTGCTTCTGGCTATAAAAAAATCTGTGCTGCCATCTCGCGAGCTACTTGTAATACACCGCAACAACTTGCAATACACTTAACTTTCTCCTGCTAGACTGTGTCTCTTGCTGTATTTGCATGCAAACGTTCCCAACGTTGATACAACCAGTGTCCTGCAAATCATGTATTTCCAGCATTATAGTATTACTGGAGGCGGCTCCTGCTATTACGTAGGAAATTGCCGTCAGTAATGTATATAATGACTCCTCCTTCTTTCATTCTCGGCAGGAGGTTAGATCCTCCTTGCCTGTGTTCCTATATGACGACACTTTATTCATTTTACCAGTCGGCAGGATATTCCGTCCGACCAAAATTGTGTCATGGAGAAACAACAGGAAGACGTAGGAAACATACAGAATAAAGACTTTTTCCACTTGACATTACTTGTAATACAGGAACCATTAATCGCCAATTTCATTGAACGTAGGTTTCTTACGTATTACGTGTGTTCCATATATATTTACGTACCCAACCTATGTAATAATGCAAATGTTACATTTACACTACTGGCATTATAAGCGTTTTTCTCAGTGTAACTTTACTTCATTTTAAAAGTGAATTATTTAGCTAAAAATGTAGGGATTTAAAATTTAGAAAATGGTAAGCTAAACTTCGTTATTTTCTATATTGACTTAAACCATTAGTTTGTTTGTTAATAATCATTCTCGCGCCCTGGGAAGCATGATAAAAATCGATTACATAATTATGTTAGTGCGTGACGCTCCACGTGTAAAAGGTACTATACACTGCAGAATATTTAGTGAAAAGTAAATTGCTTTTACATGGTGTTTTAATGAAATGGGACTATAAGGCCATTCTGAGACGGAATCTTTATTTTATTTTATTTAACAATCATTTTATTCTTTAGTACTTAAGTTGTTTCATATTGTATTTGGTATCGGGAAATATAAAGACAAAGGCATGTATCCTTATAGGAAGTAAAGTAGACGTCACGGAAATATGTAAATAATTAGTTTAGTTGCAGAGATTATGTCGAATACGAAATTCCTAACATACACGAAGGTTGTCAATCGTATGATCAAGATTAGGCAATCACCCTGACACGCGTCTCGCTTGCTTCGTGGCCATCGATTGCTGATGCAAGAAGATAACGTAAGCAACCAAGACGATGTGTTTGAAAGGTGTATGATTTGGAAATTTACCAGGAAGAAGAAGTTTACGTAGAGGGAACCAACTTGGGTTCCAGGAGTCGATGGATAGACGTGACACCGTGAACATGTGATTAGAAACGCTCATAGTCGGTAGCACCAGTTATGTGCACCACGCGAATAGACCGATAAATTCGGAATTGTGTTTGGAAATCTGGACGACCTTCTTGTAAGTTGCAATTACCTTTTTATTGGTTCAAGGAGTCTCGTATTTGCCATTGTATCTCACATTTGGATTTTATTCAGAAAAGACTGGTAACGTTAATTTATAGAAATTTTAGATAGGTAGGATGGCGAATTGCCAATAACAAAATTTCTGGGACGTCGATTTTGGTAAATTGGAAGACTTGATTTTTATTTAAATTGTTCACTTGTCGATCCCAATTTTAGTTTGTAAGTGTAGAAGATGACTTAACATAGATATATTGACAACACCCCGCAGTCGCAATGGTACCAAGGCTATGCTCCAAAATTACGTAGCTCTACAAAGCGACTGTGGAGGTGAAAAGCTCAAACCTATTAAATAATATTTCATCAGGAAACGAGCATTTTATCATGGTGGATAGCGCATGGGTCTTGACAAAGTCAAGCATAGTGAAGATCCCGGAATATGTGTACATTTGAGGCGTACTCCACACCATATCATGATGGAGTATTGTTTGGGATTAGATTTACGAACGCAAACAAAAGTGCCGGTTTTTGAAGTCAGTTATACTTCAAATTTAGTATCGCTCACTGAAAAAGCAAATGTTGCTAGTTCGCAGGGGCTTGAAGCTCATTACTTCAAGGTAAATAAGGTCCCACGTATTTTAAGTTAATGTCCCAACCCAACCCAAAATGCCCAATAGATTGTAATGTGTTTTGAGTTATGCTTAATATCATGGGGATGTTTTGAAGTCGACTATATTCTGAAATTCAGGGACGATCCCAACATTTATTCCGTAGCGTAGTATATAGGTCAATATTTTCTTCAAGTTAGTTTAAGAAAGCTGATATCAACCTAGTAAATTTAGTAGTAAATATATATATGTAGTTAGTTAGTTAGCGACAACAACCACGATTTTTTTTAAACTTAGAGTTAGGTTAGTTTAGTTAGTGTATTATTACAAGAATCAAGTATTCATAGGAAAATCTTACGTATATGTGTTGCCATAGGAAGCAAGTAAACAAAGAAATACAAGTTTTACATTGCAAATAAGAAATAAGCATTATTGTCAGAGACGTAAAGACATGCAGTTCCTTTCTAGCGCGAGAAAAATAAAAAGACATGTATTTATTCCTTTGAACACAACATTATTAACATTTACGTAGTTATAAGGGTAAATTGTTAGAATATATTTGTTTAGTTGATAAGTCGCTAGCAATGAAGTCCTTTCTCAAGCATTTTATAGTTCAAGATTGCTGTTACAACCACAAGTCATTTACCGTTGTTACAAGACACTATAGTGTAAAGTACGTGAGAAATTGTCACATCCGCTCTGATGTTCACGATAGCATCGAACGAGCTGTAAAGTTACGGCGAGAGCATGCATATTTTCATTACGACAAAAGACAAGTAGGACTGAAAAACAAAATGCAATTTTTCACGGCACCAATGTTGGGAAGCCACACTGAGAATTTATCTCAGGCCCTAGCTGCCAGGAAAGTCAGTTCGCAATGCTACGTAGGTTAAGTTAAGCAGTTTAAAAAAAAACACACGCTAGAAATTTTGCATTAAGTATAAGCATTCAGATTTAGACTTTAGAATTCGAAATATTTAGGAAAGGATATTTTTCTTTCAGAAAAATCCTGCCTTACCAAAATAGGCATAGAAATAAGGCAAACATTTTGGCAAAATGGCATAACAGAAGATCGATAATTTTTGTACGACATATGGCCTACCAATTTTAGGCAAAACTAGTATTTTTAGAATAACTAAAAGGCTCGCTTCATATTACCACGTAATTTAGTTATAAGATTTCGTATTTTTGTATTTATTATTTTAACGTTAAAATTCGCACAACGTACAACGAAAGTAAAATATAAATATAATTAGGAAACAAGTGAAATCGAATTCAAATTCGAAAATTACAAAATTAAACTTTAAGGAAGAAAATCTCGAGTACTGTCTGGAGATTTTTTCAAATACCAGCCAGTTCTTAGAGAAATGGGAAAACAGAAGGAAAGGTGTGAAAAGGCTTAGAGAAAGTCAAAA
>JAGDQP010025960.1:3253-13726 GCA_022664845.1 Lepisma saccharinum
AAATGAGTTTCTTGATACTGGGTTCGAGATGCTATGGGAGCCTTACGATATTCTCCGCATCAATATTAATATTAAAGAGGTAAAGATATTAAGCTTTAAAAGACACGGTTTGATCATAAGAGCGATCCTTGAGGCCTAAAGACGTCAATTAAATAGAGACGATTCTATATTCCATATTCATTTACCTGATATAAAGTAAGAAGACATTGAATAAAAATGACGTTATAGTGACTAACAAGGAGACTTACGGAAGTGTAACTCACCGATTTTGATGAAAGTTTGCATACTTGTAGAACATCGAAAAATAATTGACACTTATTTTTTTATTTCGGCAATGGTGCGGGTTTAAGGGTAGAAACCACCCTGTGAACGTTAGGGGTGGTCTCCAAGCATAGACAGAAAACGATCATTTAATGTAGAAGAAACAATACGGTCAGTGGGAGGTTTAGGACAGCTGATTCAGAATCGGACGTCAAAAGTACAAAATTCAAAATGGCGGATCCAATATGGTGATTACAATTACAAAACGTCGTCTGGTTTGAAATGCTCTGCAGCTAGCCAAGAACAATTATAGTTGGCAGGGGTTACTGCGAGAAGGTGGCAGACCGATTTGAAACCCCTTTCTGTAGTGATGTTAACGGGATGCTTGATTAAAGTGAACCTCGTTACCTCTCACTATTTGGGGTGCTCATTTATAGTGAGTCCCCTCGCCTCTCACTGGTCGGGGTGCTTATTTATAGTGATTTATAGTATATTTGGGTCCCGTGTTAAACCTTGAATAACGCAATAAGAGCTGAATTGGGAAAGTAGGTTTAATTCGGATAATACAATTTATTCGTACTTTAACTCTGATGCCCGAAATTTTCGTCTTCACTTTCTTTAGCGTTAAAATGGATTGTTGAATGGAATAGTGATGTTGAAAGTAGGATCAAAATTTCGACTTGATTATATAACGACCGATTAAGTCTAACCAGCGATTGGTTGATGATTGTAATGAAAGACAAAGACAAAGATAATTAAGATCCACTCACTGATTCATAATCAGTTTTCGTCGCCCAGATTTGCAAATCTTATTAGGTATACGTGGTACAAAAGCGGTTATTTGGAAAAAAAATCACCTGAGTTTGAAAATCCCGTAACATTTTGTTTCAAAGATTGTGCAGTATTTTGCGATTTGTGCACAGTTATTGTCGTAATAAGTTGTGCGTAGTGTAAACAATTTTTATGCATCACACACTTTTTTACGGAATATCATTACTGTAAAACATTTTCACTATAAATTAATAATTATAACAATTGAGGATCTATGAAGTTTTGATATAGTGAGAGGCGAGGGGACTCACTGTAAATAAGCACCCGGAATAGTGAGAGGTGACGAAACACACTTTAACCAAGCATCCCATTATTACAGAAAGGGGTTTCAAATCGGTCTGCCACCTTCTCGCAGTAACCCCTGCCAACTATAATTGTTCTTGGCTAGCTGCAGAGCATTTCAAACCAGACGACGTTTTGTAATTGTAATCACCATATTGGATCCGCCATTTTGAATTTTGTACTTTTGACGTACGATTCTGAATCAGCTGTCCTAACCCCCCCTGGCAGTATTGTTTCTTCTACATTAAATGATTGTTTTCTGTCTATGCTTGGAAACCACCCCTAACGTTCACAGGGTGGTTTCTACCCTTAAACCCGCACCATTGCCGAAATAAAAAAATACGTGTCGATTATTTTTCGATGTTCTATAAGTATGCAAAGTTTCATCAAAATCGGTGAGTTACACTTCCGTAAGTCTCCTTGTAAGTAAATGCATTTTACGAACTTAAATAATTTTAATGCTAGATTTGAGTCAGGGATTAAAGAAATTTGCCTATAAGCAAGGATTAGAAACAAATTGTGCTGGAGAATAAATTGAAAAGGTGAGATAAAGAAGGATAATAATTCCACCTGGCGTTAGTTTTGGTAAACTATAAAAGAAAACCATTTTGCACTTAACCTAATGATCGAAACCAAAAACTTATAATTACGGAATATTCTTTGGTCTTTTGACATAACTTTGTAATTATAGGTTATTGGATGTATCTAGATGAAATTTTTGTGAAAGAGGATGACGTCATCAAATTGTAAAAAAGATGAAGATAAAAAGAGAAACTTAACGCCAGATAAGATAAGATAAAATGAAGTGTATGGGCGATAACAGCACTATGGCTTGCGCCCGTCCCGGCTTAACGCCAGATTTGAACTGCAAAATACTATTAAATCATTACAAAGCTACTAACATGTTTCTGTTTGTGAGCTCTCAGACATTTAAGATTTTCGATGTTATTCTTTTTTTTCTTAGAAGAACCTGGTGAAACTGAAATAAACACAGAAAAATTGACAACTGCCGTGACAGGGACTCTAACCCGGAACTGGCAGATTCGAGATTCGAACCCCCGTCACGGCGGTTGTCAATTTTTTGTGTTAATTTCATTTGAGATTTTCGTTCGTAGCTCTTGTGTTAAGCAAATTTGTCCATTCCTGGTCTATTGCTATATACAACAAAGGTTCGAAAAAAATGCAGTAAATTTCATCAGCTTCCTTATTAGATGGAAGAGAGAGAGAGAGAGAGAGAGAGAGAGTCTGAGTTTAATAGGTTATTCTAAGTGAAATTGACATGTAAGAAGTTGTTATACCATATTTATGTATAGAAATACCCGTAATATTAATTTATTTTACATTTACGTTAAAAAATGAACCTTACTAGAGAAAACAAGCGATACAACTAGTTACATTATAAGCAGTATAGCTTTTTTTGTAAATGAAATTATCATTAGCTGCTTATAATGCAAGTGAGAGTTCAGCATAAGACAGACGTATATTTTAAACGAAAATATTGAAGTAATTAAGGGCTACTTATGTATTTTTTATTTAAATATCATCAGACAAGATTCTGATAAAATGTACACAAAAGTGTACAAAACACTATTCTTGAAAGAAAATAATGAAATGAACAAATAAACTACCCAGCCCCCTCGGTCTAGTGGTTACGAGCCCCTAATTCCGATTGGAACTGGAAAGGCACACAGGTTCGAACCCTTTTACCAGTCACACTAACTCAGATGTTCAAGCTTTCGCTCAATTTCACCAAGTTAATGCCAATATAGCACATCAACAAAAAGCCCTGAACGCTAGAGTGATCGCCGAGAAACGTCTTCTCTGAGAGGTACAGGTTTAGCTGCTAACATGGTCCAGAAACGTAATTTTTCTTCTAAAATGACTAAAATCTTTTATATGAATATAATACAAGAAAGACTCTTGACCAGAAAGT
Source organism: Lepisma saccharinum (assembly GCA_022664845.1). NCBI lineage: Eukaryota > Metazoa > Arthropoda > Insecta > Zygentoma > Lepismatidae > Lepisma > Lepisma saccharinum. The sequence continues at coordinate 6,561 of JAGDQP010025960.1, forward strand.
CAAGCAAAGCAACTATCCTCTATTTGTCCTTCATATGTCCGTCCTTGAAGAGCAAAGATATGCGATATAAAAAAAGAGCAAAGGAAAACTTAAAAAAAAAAACAACTGAAAAAACATTTCATCTTACATCACAGTGACTAGAGGCATGTGCTCCTCCCTTCTCTCTACTGATTGCATAATTACACTTCTTGCAATGTTGTAATTATCGCAGCAATTACACACAGGTATAAGCTGAAGATAATTATAGCTAAGATATTACTTAAGTCAATCTTTCACTTTAAAAGAACAAACATATAGGGGTTTAAAGTTATTGACTCATTTAAAAATTAATTACTCTATAAATTTATTCAGGATACATGTAAGGGAACTTTTTCAACTTAAATTCGCTACAAGTATCTAAAGTTTCAGAACATACTCGGAAACTTTGTGATATCCAGGGACTTCAAGTGCCCCGGAAAAAGGTTTATCCAGAACCAGGGACTTACGAGTGTGGGGACCACCCTCCTATCCCCGTAAGACATAACTCTTCAGGGTGAGACCATACTCTAGCTTGTAACTAAGAGCCCATAATTAAATTTAAAAATGCAGGACCTCGGTATACGTATATAAAGAGCATTTAAAGTTACCTCATCAGTCACATAAAAAGTCACTGAGCCAATTGCTACCAAATTTGACATGATAGGGTATTTACTGTCAAGATGTAAGGCAAAAATTTTAACCTGAATTAGGTTTGCAGCGTAATAAGACAGTTCACCTAGCACGTGAGAACGACATCACCGATCAAGGGCGCCTATCCCGGGGGGGGGGGCCTTGGGGGGCCCTGGCCCCCCTAATGGGGGGGGAAATGATAACGTGAAGTCGGTTCTCCTATTTCTACAGTACATGGTCATTCGTTTTCCCCTTAGACCACTTAATAAAATAAAGAAAAGGAAAAAAGAAAGAAAAAATGAAAACTTATTTTCTGTCGTTTATCCCTCGGAACGAGAAGACCGGGTCAAAAATTACCCATAGTGTCAACATATTATTTTTGTCCATTAGTCATTAAATGGAAAAAGGAAATTCTGTGTATTCTTCATGTACGTGTCCAAACATTTTATGGGAGAAAATGACGTTGAACCCATGTATTTATTGTGTAATTAAGATAATCAAGCATCTTGGCGTTTTGTGTAACTATTTTTAAATTTAGTTTTATATTAAAATAACAAGTTGTCGGTTCTAATGATTACACGTCTCTATCCAAACGACCTACACTTTAAAATTTCTCAATCAAGGAACGAAGAAACGTGGACGATGCTGCTTGTGTAGTGGTAAAGACAAGTACTTCGCATACTGTCAGCAATGTAATAGCTCATTTGCAAGAATCAGAATACAACAGATACGGTGTGCTTTACATGTGAGAGAGTAAGGTAGTTTGATTCTGGTAGTTTTATATGTGTAAATAAGTAAGAGACTCATGGTACCTTTATTTTTGTGCAGTCATGAAAATGGTTACAAGGTTAATACGGTGTATTCGTTTTTTCTGTATTTTTCATTATTTTGAAGTGTCAACTTGAAAAAGTAAAATAGAATAAATAAATACAATGCAATGCAATAAATACAATACAATGAATGCACCCATATTCTAAAATACCTTGATTTTGAACAAGTATTTTATTTGATACGAAAAATATACATGGGTCGAAAATGACTCATCTTGGCGTTCCGTGAGATGAAATTATCTTGATGTTACGAGGATCATTCATCGTGATTTTGTCATATACAAACATAATTTAAGAAGAACAAATATGTACAGGAAAAATAAGACACAAGAAGAGCTCACAAAAAAGTAGGAGTAGACTTGCACTTGGAAATATATCCTTCAAACTGCTGTTTGGATGCAATTATTGTTTACCGTTAATACCATAATTTTGAGTGTCTAATACAACATATAGATAGGAAAACTCTATACAGCGGGTAAGAAAAGTATTTCGACAAGTTTAACAAAGAGGAAAAACAGACTGTACTACACGTGAAACACGGATCATTCGAAATCTTTTGCCCTTTTATGATAATTTGAATACCTTAGATAGAATACTATAGACCTAACTACCACTCGATACATCTGTAAGGTAACAGGCAACGAAAGAGTGAGGACTACGTAAACTCATCGCAAAAAAAGTATTTGGACAACCCTCATACTACTCTCGAAATAAATGTTCTAGGTATCCTTTCGTGTACACTAGCAGTCTACGTAGTGTATTGAAGCAATCCACACGGTGTCAGGCAAGCCAAGCTTGTGGGAAAGTCATGCTTTACCGTTGGTTATATCATAAAGAAACATTGAGGAATAGAATCAGTTCTGGCCAACCAAGAAAACTAACTGCCCGGAATAAAACCTACATTCTTCATTCTGTGAACAAAACTCAAAGAATTACTGCTAAAGATTTGGCTACTTCACTCGCCTATGATATGTAAGTTAAGGTTACACCAGAAACAATCCAAAATTCATTAAAAAAAATTGGGATTTAGATATGTATCCAGGGTATAAATACTGGCTACTCTATTAGTAATTACACGATCCCAAATCATAACAGACCATCCAAAATTTTTACGAGTTGAAGCAATGTTCTGCTTTCTGAAGGCTTCATTCTTCTCTCGCCACACGTCCTGATATCCATCACTACAATATAAATTTATCTTCGTCTCATCCTAGAAACAAGATTTTTTCCGAAATTCCAGGCACTCATTTATATTTTTTGGAAAATTAGAACTTCTTCTTTCTGCTTTCTTCTGATATGTGTTTAGTTTCTGGCTACACATCTGAATCCCATTTTTTTTTGTTCACATCTACACATCTGTAACATTAACTTGCATACCCTAGACAAGTGAAGTAGCCAAATCTTTATCACAATTTTTTTTTTAGTTTTGTTCACAGAATGAAGAACGTAGGTTTCATTCCGGGCAGTTAGTTTCCTTAGTTGACCAGGACGAATCCCAAATAATAACTTTACAACAAACTTGGCTATGTCTTAGTACCTTTTACCTTCCGCACGAAATTTGAAACTAAAGTGAGCAGTTCCAATGTTGTTCAACTCACTTTGTTCCCCATGATGCTTATTTATGCCTGACATGGTGTGGATTGTTTTAATACACCACGCAGAGTGCTTTTGTACACAATAGGGTACCTAAAATATTTCTTTCGAGAGTAGTATGGGGCTGTTCAAATACGTTTTTTGCAATTAATTTATGTAGTTGTCACTCTTTCGTTTCCTGTTACCTTACAGGTGTATCAAATACTAGTTATTTCTGTAGTATTCTATCTAAAGTATCCAAATTATCATAAACGGATAAGAGATTTCGAAATGGTCCACGTTTTGCGTGTGGTAAGTCTGCTAAAGGTATATTTTCTTCACAATTAAAAGGTACAAGAAAAGAAGGCGCTCGTTGCAGTTTTCAGCAAAATTACGATCTTGGCGCCATCTGTTTCTCTTCTGTAGTTTCTTATGAACTTGTCTGTACAGGGTAAATTCGTGAAGAAAATAAATATTAGCAAGAGCCTCTAACACTTCTTTTGAAAACCGTAAAATGTCGATGAGTCCCTTCTTTCTCTGTACCCTTCAATTAGTTCGTATGATTTTTCAATTGAATTGTAACCACGAAGAAATGTTTATAGTACATTTCATTCAAAGCTATTAACAGAACAAAATGTCACGATGATTCCCTCATTTATCTATACATTTTAGTTTTAGCTTAACGGTAACAGAAGGCAATAAATATAATTCAAAAGAATGTAAAGCCCAGTGCAAAGACTCTGCTGATAACAGTAAAGTTACATGCTGTTTTCTTCAGAACATGCAGATCGTAGCATAGAATGTTCTTGGAGTTAAGGCTCAACTACGTTTTCAATTTCCCACGGAAGGTGTTGCTGGTATGGTAGTCTATGGTGGGAGTAATCCATCATGTTTTTCTCAAGCAAGGTGAAACAATCACTGCAGATTATTACACTGCTGAACTCCATGAAATGTACCGCAAACCTTTCCACCAGTGGCGGCCTGTGGTTGTTTCCACTGGGTGTTGTACTCAGGCACGCCGCTAGCCACAAAGAGTACGGGGCCACGAAAAATTTAGGGAAGAGTTTGGGCTCACGAAACATACATAAAATTAAATATTTGTATTGGGGTAAGGAAAATTTACGGCTTGCTCAGCCTCCCTGGCTGCGAGCCTAAACTTTCACTATGTGAGAGAGGATTGAGTAGCTAATCAGTTACAATCAATCAACGTATGGTTAAATTATGTAACGTATACACAAAAGCAGAAGTGAATAGATCATCAAATAAAGGGACGTTAGTCAATTAGTTACAATTTTGAGAAAACTTAGAAGAATGTCGTAGCTATAATATTCAGGATAGAATTTGATAATTTGTCATCATTTTTCGTGGCTAGAAATCTGTGTGACCGTTATTGGTATTTTATGTTTTAGAAGCTTTGAAGATTCACTAAACATTCGCACGAAGCTATTTTGAACCATAAAGTCTAACAAGCCCACAGCTCCTGACATTGATAGAAATTATTCTGCCGAGTAGATTTAAGACAGTTCGTTACAGTATTTACGCTTTTGGACAGGAAGTTCCAACGAATATTACTAGCTCGGGGTAACCGTTTCTTACAGAGTGAATCTTAAACTGCGACTCGCTGTGAACTACCAGAGAAAAAGTACACACACACAATGCAAATTTGCGAAAAATCCATATATTTCTATTTATAGAAGCAGCTTTGCTCATAAATAGATTCACTTGATGAGTGTAACAATGTATATACACAGCATTTGGAACGGCATGATACAATGCCATAGCTTTAAAATTATGATTTCGCGATTAAAGTAACATGAGTCGCGCGCAATGATCTCTGTCTAAAAGCGATATTGGACAGACTGCTGCCATTGAAAATTTCATGAATATATGAAACCAGGAAGCGGAGAGGACACTTTACCTTGGTTGTCCACTTCCAGTCTAAACCAATATAGACCAAATTTTCAGTTTTAACTCAGCATTTTACGCTTAATATCTCTGTGCGGCCTGTTTTTATTTGTCTTAATTCTTGCAAAAAACGTAAATATTATTTGCAGTATTTTCTGTTACATGCAGAGTATGCTATACTGTTATATGAATAACTCAAAAATTAAAACTTAAATAAAAAACGGGCCGCACAGCGATAAGAAGTGTATTAAATTGAGTTAGGACTAAAAATTTGGTCCACATTGGATTAGACTGGAAGTGGACATACGAGTTTAAGCATTTGCTCTCGCTTCTATCTTTCTACACTAACCAGTCACTCCAGTATCGTTACGTAGAGCTTAAGGGTCGCGCGTGAGACATAGCATTCTGTGGAAGGATCGTTATTTAAGGTCAGGAATTTTTTCATAGCATATACTTTCCAACAATACTGTAATAGTACTAAACAGTACGGGACACTTCAGGAATTTAGGTTAGCAAAATAATGCCCCGTTCTTCGGTCTGTAACACAGTGGATCGGATCGCCAATATGATTTATTTATTTATTTACGGTATTTAGATAAGGGACTTAATACAACACTGAGTCGAAGTGTAGAAAAATGTAGAAATAAAGTTATATTTATTTTCCCCCAAAGCATGTTACTCAATTCTGCTTCGTTACTAGTATATTTTATCTGCACTAGTTGGCAAATCTAGTTCTGTTGCGGAAATAAAGGAACGAACAATATTATCAGCGCTTTCAACCAAGAAAACAACACGAACGAATACACACATGCTCTCTCTCTCCCCTCTCTTTATCTCTCTCTCTCTCACACACACACACACGGATATATATATATATATATACTAGTACAGTCAATAAATTTGTATAGTGGCACCTAGAATATAGGCAACCAGTAGAGCTAAGATGTCGTCATGGTTGCTGTGCTCGGCGTTAACGTCCACACAGACACTACACAGATCCACACTGACCTCCAAAATAGTCACCGTTGGCAGCGATGCACGTCTTCCAACGTTCGTAGAGCCGTTGAAAACATGTTTGAAAAATGTTGGTGTTAGCAGACATCTCTCGTAGGGCATCCTTTATGGCCGTGATGATCTCGGGAGAATGAAAACGACGTCCAAGTAACTTAGTTTTCAAGCGGGGAAAGAGATCGAAATCGCATGGTGCGAGATCAGGTGAGTTTGGAGGATGTGGAAAAACGTTGATCTGCTGCCTTGCCAGCTCTTTCTGGACAGGGACAGAGCGATGTGCAGGAGCGTTGTCGTGCAGCAACATCCAGTTCTTCCTGCGCCAAAGTTCACGACGCTTACGACGCATTTTGGCTCACGTATTCGGTGAAGGATCTCCTTGTAGCGAGTCTTCTTGACAGTTGCTCCTTGTGGGGTGAATTCCATGTGGACAATTCCCTTCGAGTCGAAAAACAGTTCAAGCATCACTTTCCCTTGTGATCTGTCTTGTCTAGGATTTGTGTGTTTTGGAGATGATGGCGATTTCCAGGTGGCTATTTGTCTCGTTAGTTGTGGATCGTACTGGAAACACCATGTTTCATCTCCTGCTATTATCCGGTTCAAGAATGTTCCATCAGCGTCAGCACTACTGATCAGGTCACCACAAATAGTCATCCGCTCTTCACGTTGGTTTTGTGTCAGAATGCGTGGCACACTGGGCTGGGTGATACGCGACATGTTCAAGTCATCCGTCAGAATTTTGTTACACGTATCATGACTGATCCGTACTGCTGCTGCGATATCGTCTACCGACTGGGAACCGTTAACGCGCACCACTATTGCAACCTCTTCGATCTTGCGTTCAGTTCGGACTGTTGTTGGCTAACCAGTACGTTCATCATTCTCTAAACTATTTTTCCCCACCGCAGAACGTTGGTACCAATTAAACACAGCATTGCCGCCCAGGGCGTTGTTATCGTTCACTTACCTGATCATCTGCAACGTTTCTGTTGCGGATTTGTCTAGTTTTTGGCAGAACTTGATGTTTGCCCGTTGCTCAAACTGCGACATTCTCCAAGTTCGCCGCGGAGCATTTAACTCCTTTCACAACAGAGACAGTACGTCTGTTTACACTCTATGCACACACCTGCCTCTTGCTGGGTCGAGAGACGAACTTCCACTGATTCCTCCAGGACGTCACGTCTCAGCTGTAGTACACAACTA